>JABUQX010086616.1:0-31912 GCA_015478945.1 Trachelipus rathkii
TAATCTCTCACCATTTGGTAGTTGTTTTTGTCGTTTCGTATTGGCTTTGTATGGCATAGTCGAGATCTAGCCTCACCCTGAATACCTTGTTGTTTGTGGTCTGCTCGCGCGACGCAAGTCATTAGGCCCTGATACGTTCCACCCACCTGTCTGATTAATCATTACTTATATATATTGGTATATTACTTATATTACCTTCCATAAAATTTGAAAGATGACTCATTTAAGCAAATAAACTGGTGCTAGGAGGGCAGTTTTGAATCAACGGACAGTGAACTATTTTCTTTTTTTCACTACTCCTTTAACTTATATGATTTGTAAATTAAATGAAAATCACAATGGTTGTTTTCATTGTCTCAACAAATCAGCTTCTTCATCTATCTACTTGACATATCTTTCAAACAAAGTTACTAAACAGTTATTAATATAATAATAATATTAATATATATTTGATTATATCTTATTATTATATTATATATATATATGGATATAATATATATATATATTAATATATATATATTATATAATATATATTAATATATATATATCCTACTTTGATACACTAATTTTCCTAGTTTTTATAACTTCTGTTCTAATATGTCATATCGTCAATTGCATTGCAACACTTTGCAGTTTCATCCAAAGCTTTGAAGAATATCACTAAAAATGTAATTCTAATATAACGTTTCTTGGAATTATGAGTTTCTCTAAGACTCCTTCGGAATATATATATACTTCTTCCTTCACCACCAAAGGTTGCTAGCTCTTGGCTTTATTTGATATGTTTATTTACCTTGTATATATAGAGTAAAAAAGTCAACGATATTCTGAGTATGGTTCCACACAATATTGTCTATCTCTCATTGATAGAGTGCTGGTCTAGGTAACTTGTACAACTGCTTTAAGTCCTCTTATAAATGCTGGCAGTTCAGTTGATAAACCTTACGTAACTTGTTTTGCCATCAACTATATCCTTATTCTAATGTTATTTAAATCAAATTTTTACGTGAATTTTATCATTAGCCCCTTTATTGAATCTTCGCAATAGTCATTATACCTCCTTCTTTGAGATAGAGGCAGATCTATTATCCCTTTCTCTCCCTACACCTTTTGATCTTCAGACTCAATACTGCTTATGTAACTCAAATCACTTTACATTATTTACTTTCACCTAGGTAAAGTACCAGAACAAACGTCATTTATCTATTTTGTCAACTTTCTTTGTTTTTCAAAAAACTTCTATTTCCTTTCCAAAAAAAATATATTTCAGTGTAGATATATTCGGATATCGCTCATGTTCATTCCCTCTATCTCTGTGGGACCTCTGAGATTTCACAACTTTATATATATAAAAAATACTTGATACAATTGGTGGTTTAAACGCTTCCCTGGGGCTGCAACGCACTCTCCATCTATCTTTTGTCTATTATGATCTTATAATTTATTTATACGTATCCTCAAAAGAAATTATTAAATTTATTTAAATTTTCCAAATTTATTTATTTTTAAATAGAATTTGTTCCAATATATAAGAACCCAAATTATTAGAATACTATAACTGTATATAACTCCTAAGAAATTAATCTAAAAATAAAAATAATAACATCTCCTACTCTGAGACTAATCAATATATACTCTGAATAAAATTATCTATACCAGATTGCGAAGCGTATAAAAAAAAAATAATCGCAGTAATTTTTCATTTCAAAAACTCCAAATAAAAAAGTGGGTTTTGAATTTTGACATTGCTCAGCATTATATATTATACCCAAATTTAAAATTTCAATTATAAATTATATTCTGAGTGCTTTTGTAGATATTAGTAGAATTCCATCACAATACTAGTGCATATTTCAAGTATTTATATTGAAAAAAAAAATGAGGGAAAAATGAGAGAGAGAGATTTCAGTCTTGTAACGCCACTTAAACTATATTGATCACACAATATGCTCTATTTGGTTATAATATGTATAAAGATTAAACAATCTCTGAAGATCTCTACAAGCGCAACACAAAAAGTTAAGAACCCTCGTCATCAAAATGTGTCGACGTTTGCTATGATAGTAATAAAAGTATGAGCGAGTTTAAGCTATTTTTCTCGCGGATAAAAGAATTGCCATGAAAGTTATGGTATTATTGAAAAATTGCTCTCAATTTTCTCATGATGCGCTGCAGAGAGTAACTTTAAGACATTCTTGGGCTTACTAGCTCCGTGTCAAAAATGTGTGGAATTTACTTCTCCAATCATCTCAAATATTAGTAAAATCAATAATTGCTATCTATTATGAGCCAATAAGAGCTAAATTAAAGTTTATTTTAGTTCCTGGTCTTTTAATTATTTGTATATAAATGTGCGAGAGAGTTGGATCTCTATATTATTCATAATCCTCTTTCTTAACAATTCGATGGTTACTAACTACCATCTTTTCATCACTGAATATCTTATTTTCATATCTATTATAGTATAATACAAAAATACTGGGAGCCATTATATCGCGAATGTTATCAAAATGTAATTGGGAATTTTATCTACTTCCGGACATCTAATAAAATAGTTTTAATAGTAACTTTTTATTTTGATAAAGCCATTTACCAATCAAAGCCATAGTCCATATGTTAATCTGGGTACGTTTTTTAGTGTTTGGCGCTGCCTTCGTTACGAGTGACTCACCTAGATAAAACTCGGTTTCTGTACATGTTGATATGTCTATGTCCGTAAACCTATTGCTACTGGCATTTCTGTCCGAAATTAATTACATTATGTCTAACAATACTGAACCTAGACTATTCTCTTTGTGATAATTTCATTACTTACGCCTCGCAGATATAATCATTTCTTTTTACAGTTCTAGTATTGATGGATATGTATCGATTTCACGTTATAGTCTCCACAGTAAATATACATCATGTTTTACGTCATTGTAATTATATATGTTCTTGAATGTTTTATTGAGATTTCTGATCTTGCTTTGTGGCGTGTGGTGAAGCTCGCTTCTGACTGGTGTGTTGCTAATAAAATTTAGTTATAGCTATGTAGTGTGTTAGCTTGGTCGTTATTCGTGCTCAGACTGAATGATTACGTAGCGGATATGTAAGGATTAAATGCATATAACTGAACAAAAAGACAGTTTATTACATGCCATAAGTAATACAACTATTTATATTTTTGCACTTATCATTAGGCAAATAGAGTTCGCTCAGTTTATAAGGTGCTTATCAGTATATTTAGTATTAACTATAATAGCTAGTAACAAAAATAATATCCTAAGTATAGGTATACTTATAAAACACTCTATCTATATATATATATACTAGGTATTAGTAGTTAATTTTAAATAACTACAATCTATGTGACCTATATCCTATATGATGTTTAGTTTTGTAATTTATATATAAATAAATAATCTGATGTATATCAGCTGTTTATTATACTCTGTGTTCTATTTATATATCGCTATGTATAGATTGTTACTACTGTACTTCAACTTTATATATATTCATAGAAATTTTAATAATCAATAATCCATCCCATTAGCAAGACCAGTTAGTTTGATTTTTTTGTTTCTAAGGAGGTAGCAGGAAAATTGTCTGATACTTACTTATCTTATGTATTTGTGATTCTTCAGTACTGTATTCATTGTGGTCGCACATAAAGGTCATGACTCATTAAATGCTTTCCACTTCTTACTTTGGAACTTAGATCTTAATAGTATTACTGGCTGTTAATTATTATTTTCCTATAATATATCATACTAATTTCCTGTGAACAGTTTTTCAAAAGCTATCATTATATGAATGTAAGTCATTCAATGTATTGGCGGTTGTGATTTAGTGCTGTAAGCTATCTCCCAAAATAATAGTTAGTACAAGTATATCTAGCAGATTGTTAGAATGAGCACTTCTGTTGATTAGCCAAGATTGGTACAGATCTACTGGATCTTGAATATTATAATACTCTTGACGTTTTATTGTTAAACAAACTGAATAACTATTGACAGTTTGATGGCAACTTACTGCCAGTAAGTTAGTTGATGGGTAGAGTAGGGGAATACATAATTACAAATATCAGTAAAAATTTTGTCTTTCTGCCTCGAAATTACACCACTTGTAGCTGTAAAGATGTAGAGCACGAAGTCGAAGGTTCTAAATCCATTATTATAATTACAGATCAGATAAATATGAACATAAATAAATTAATATATATTTAAACAAAAGTATATGATTAAAAAAATAAAAAACACTTGAAAGCATTACAGTTTAGATATTTTTCAAAGAATTATAATATGTGACTACCACAATAAATTATAGTTCAAACCTAAATTTTTCAGGTAGTATTATAAAATAGCGCAGCATTGACATATAATTTTTGGAATAAATAAAGAAACTTTTTCTCCAAAATCCAATCTACTTTTTCATTTAGATAAAAAGCAAATACATCTTCCGATTTGCACGTATTGATTACAACTTAATTAATGATGGCCAATAAATTAACAGGTGGATCAATGAGAAATACTTCTACAAAACTAAATAAAAAATACAACGATTACCTTATAAGGATACTGTTCTAAATTTTCTATGACGAGGGTAACTATCTCAGCCGAGATTATATTATTTTTGATGACTCTATAGCATAATATAATCTATATATTATTATATCAATAATAAAAAATAAATACATGCATATAATATTCATCATAATATATACATCTCCTACTATAAATAATTATATATACTATATATATATATATATCTATATTATATATAATAGAATTAAATATTTTGTATTGTATATGTTGTATTTAGTTATGGTGTTGTGTAGTTTTTTTATTAAGGCGTATGATAAGTAATTAATCTATATAATATATATATATATATACGAGTTAATTATTATATTATATTAATATATATAATAGTACTATATATATTAATATATTAGATATATATGTAATATTAGGTATATATATATATTTATTAATTAATATATATAAATATGATTATATAATAGATTATTATTAAGTGCATTAATTGATATATACTATCTATAGTATATACTATTAATAATAATATTAATATATATATTATTATATAATAGTAATATTGATATATATAATATATATAATTATATTAAAGTATGTGTGTGTGAGGATAGATAGATATAGATAGATATCGATAGATAGATAGTATTATGAATAGATAGATAGATTAGATAGATAGATAGATGTATAGAATAGATAGATTAAGACTAGATAGGTGATATATATCAAGTATAATTCTTATTTCTAATGATATATATTATTTATAATATAATATATCTATATATATTAATTATATATATGTAATATATTGTCTTCACACACAAAAAAAACATGATAAACTAACTACAAACTGCCAAATATTATTTAAAATTATTAACTATCTCTATATTTCTTACTTAAACTTATATCTCATTTAACTATATATTAGTTCTATCTAGTCTCTCTCAATATATTACTAGGCTGACGTTACTGTTAATATAGGTATAATTGATATTTTATATTATACTATTATAATCATTATGAGTAGTTGTATATATAACTTATGATTTTACTTTTAGTACATATATAGTCGTTATACTATGTACTATATATTAGTTATATCGTATTACTATTCTATATTATAGTGATATCTCTATATATATATAATATATATATATATATATATATATATAATATAAATATATATATATGTATAGATAGATCATGATTATAGATAGATAGATAGTTATAGTGGTTTATTAAAAATTTGCAAGATATGAAGTTATTCTAACATCAGATGTTCATAACAAAATGTTCTAGCTCATATTATACTCATCTTAAACCCCAATTCTGGTGAAGTGAATGTATATCATCTGAGATAAAATAACCAAAGATATTGATCGCTTCACTACTTGTCATATGGTTAGTTTCATTATATAAGTCTCTATAAAATCTATGTCGTTTTGGGTTAATGCCTCCAAATACTAATCTTTCGGTCACATATAGTAATCTATCACCGCGCTACAATATTAAACTATAATTTTGCACATAGAGTTCTATGTTCTAAGATGAATGGATTCACAAGAAAGACAAAGAACTATTTTATTCAATTTTATTTATAGAGTAAATGAAATATCTAATGCTGTCCTCGCCTGCAAGTCATTGCGGTTGCTCTATTCAGAATTTGTTTTCATATCTATTAGTATTGATTATATGATAGTATATTATATATAATATAGTATATGTATATATCTATGTATATAATAAGATATAAGTATGTATATATAATATATATATATAATATAATATTATCTAAACTATATAATAATAGTATTATTATATAATTATTATATATTACTTAAAGTATTATGCTAGCCAGCTGTTTAGTCCTGTGTTTTTGTACCCTACCGCCAATCGCCGGGGCTGCGGATGCGGAATTGCCCGGAAGTGTATTGAATTTTAATTCTGACGGATGAACGAAATATGTTTGCTAATAATATATATACTATCATATATATTTTAATATATACAGTAAGAACTCATATCTACCCAAGCCTAACGTCAAATTGTTCAGTTGACAGTGTGCGAAGCTTTAAATACAATCAGTAAATAAAATCTAGATTGAATTGAGGCTAGAGAATCTCCATCAAGAGCATGGCAGGTGGCAAGAAGAAAATAGGCAATCAGAACTATTCATATATATTATATAATAATATAGATGTTGTATATATATATATAATATTATAATTATATTATATATGTTATACTTAATTTATAGTTATATATATATTATATAATTTAATTAATTCTAATTATATATATATATATACTATACGGTATACTATAGTAATAATAGTATACAGTATCATTATATTATAGAATTATATATTATTGTATATAACTATATATAAATCTTTAATATTTTATTATTAGGGATAGGACTGATTACTACCTTCTCTAGCTTTATTTCGGTACATACATATCTACTTTTTATCGAGCTCATTATTATACCTCACTACTCACATCGTTATTCCAGGATTTATTCCGAATCTTCTCCTAGTAGCCCGCTCATAGCTTCGCTAACTGATCGAGGTATATTTCGATTCAGTTTATTATTACTATGTATTTAATATTATATATATGATATTTTAGACTTATATTTATAGTCATATACTTCAATATATATATATCTTATATATTCATATATTTTTTAATATTTTCCTATTTAATATATCTTCAATCTATATATTAAATAATAATATTTAATATATATACTATCTCTATATATTTTCATATAGTATATATATATCATTTATATTCGGCAACATCTAGTATCTATAATATATATATTATATATATCTATTCTATTATTATCTTATTACATATTATTATTTATTATATCGTTAAGATTATATACTTATATTATACTATTGATTACTCTATTTGTATAATATGTATACTATACCAATGATTCAGGCTAGCTACTGAGATTATATATATATATATATATATATATATCACTCATTGTATATTATTATCTATAACACCTAATATATATAATCAGTAATATTATATATATAGTAAGTATATATATATATACATCGAGGGCATAGCCTACATACCATCTCATATAATTTGAGCATTCTACCTTTATTTGGACCTCCGTGAGAGTACCCATTTCAGTTACGGTATAGAGTAACTACTCACTACTTACTATATCATACTTATTAGCACAGCTACATATAATAGTTTAGGGGAATGTCCTAACTAAATGCTTTTTTTTTCTTTTAACAATACTCGATACAATAATAACATTAATACATTAAGATTATTATTTGCATTCTTATAACCTTTTTTTGTTTTAGTTAGGTATTATTATTAACATAGAGTATTACTATATAAACGGTTTAATTATAATACCTATATAATATAATATTATAGATATAATACATATATATATTATTTGTATAATATATATTTATTAATATAGTATATATATATATATAATATATGATATATTATTATATTATATTAATCTATATTATTTATATGATATATGTATATTATATATATATATTAAATATATTATATATATATAATAGTAATATGTATATATAGGTATATTAAATATATATTGTAGATTAATATATAATTGATATATATATAGATTTTAATCGGTTAAAAATACAAATATAACCATTGAATCTCGGAGAGTAAGATGGACATATTTACGAATTAAAAATTTGTGCTCTCTTCACGAATTTCTCCCTTCACTACTAAGTACAATTATCGCACAATCATACATAATAAAGCAAATTAAACGCTATGCAAATGCTAGTAATGTATTTTGATCGATATTAAAGAGGGTAAGGCAAATGTAAACAGATGAGTTTATTTACCTTTATTAAGGTTAGAATAACAATGTTCTATTTCGAGCTATTGTTGACTATGTTATTTGTGACCTATATATCTTGAATACAATAATGAATCACTTCCAAACTCCCTAAATACTTTCTAGTTCGAGCCTTTTTTTAATGTATACTTTTCTGTACATTGCTCTTTGCTTTGTGGGATAAAATTTAATAGGCTATTTTCGTGTTTATAATATGTTTTTTTTTTAATACAGGCTACTTAGTCAATATTTTTATGGTTTTATATTTGACAATTATATAGTTTTCTTCTCCTCTTCTTCTTTACATTATTCAATTATAAATTATATTATTATTATATGTAAGGGCATAATATCTCGATAGATCTGATTAGTTTTATTTATTCAAGAGAAGATTTTTTAATTATGAAATACGAAATTCATTTAAAACAACTTGATTGATTATTAGGTGTATTCATTGAACTAACGCATAAATCAAAAGACCCTTTTAATATACACCTTGAATATGAACTAAAATGGATCTTGATTAATCACCCCTTTGAAATTGTATTTTAAAAATTCTGGATAAACAATTTGCTTCGAATTTTAAAATTATTTAAAATAATTAAAATATGTTATGTAATGTAATTATCTTTCTATACCAGCTGCAGGATAACTAGTAAACCAGTCAAAAAGAGTAATCCACAAAAGTAGATTCCTTCGAGAGATCCTGCTGAATAGTGTGTTTTAAGATAGAGTAAAATGTTAGATGAGATACTAAGGTAAAATAAGGATCTCGTTATATTATGAGAATAGTAATTGAAGAAGTACTTTAAGATAGGAGTCATGAACTAATAAGGATATAAGAGAATTGATATTCTCCTTGCCACTTTATTTAATAATTATATATATAGTAGGTCGAGATTGAAACAAATATAGGAATTTAAATATTTAGATATATATATTATTGTTGCCAGATTCTATTACCATTCTTTTCTCTAAATACTTATACTCATTATATTATTAACATTACACTATTATATTATATATAATTTGCTTATTTATATTTATATTCAAATCGTTACTTTTTTAATGTTTATATGGTTATATAAATTCTATATTTTTAAGTAGTTAATTGTAATGTACACGCTGTTATTCTTCTTCTTCTTATTGTATTGTTATTTGTATTGTGATTTACTTTATTTAAGATTCTAAAAGGAATATATAAATTGAACTTGCTTTCACTTTCATTCACAAAAAGGATTTGAAATACATTCATTGCAGATTCTCAAATTGAGATCTTTTGCGGACTTCTTGTTTAATCCGCTAAAGTTTAGGGGCAGTCCTTGGGATCTTGTGTCTAATCAGGACTATGATCCGGCTTGATCCGCGATAGAATATGGTGCAAAGAGCTACGTGTGTAGTCATTCTTGTGAGCAGCTTGGGTAATGATACATCACAACAGATTCATTTCACTTTTTATTTTGTAAGCTGTAAATTTCTAAAGAAAGACCGTGCTAATTATAGTCTTTTTTGGGGTTAAGCTCTCTGAGAAGACGTGGTTTGTTGGGCTTTATGAACAGAAATTAGGATCATATTTTATTAATCTGATGTTAAAGCTTCGTCTGGGATCGGATTTAGGTAAAGTTGCTATTCTCGATCTCTCTCTCTCACCTCCAGAGAATTTCATCCTATACTCTCTTTTTAGTTACTCGCTATTGTACTTATCTTCTCTCCAATCCCTCGTTACACTTCATGCTTCTCTATCTCCTCAGGTTCTTCTTTCTCATTCTCTCGCTGCCGGAAACTCTAATCGGGTTAGCTATCTCGCCCCATAATTTCTCATGTCACTTCTCAGTCTCTCTCTTTGCTGTCAGTGTTAACTACTCAACCCCAAGTGTTATTTACTTGAGAGCAATCTTTCTCTTTATTGTTTTAAATACCATTCTCACATTAACACTGCTATGCTATGGACACTTCTTATAGATGGTCTGTGGGCATGGTAATGTGTTCAATCTTTAAGAATTTTGCTAAGACTATGCATTTATTCCAAAGTTTTGTTCAACGATTCTCTTCTGGCCGATTTGTATGTTAGCATGCCTTTCTTTCCTGTTTCTACCAGAGTGTAAAATAAAAGAAATTATGACTACATCCAATACTTAAACGTTTATCTCCAACTGCAAAGTTGTGAGACACTAGATGTTGCTCCTTCGAATTAGATTTAAGGTATCACAGGTAGAGAATAATCTGCAGACTCTTACCCAGTGTTCTCTCGAGAGGCTTTCGTAAGATAGAACCTTGTAGTGATCACTTTAGTCTTATACATGTTAAATATGTACTTTATGATATATGTCATGTAGTCTTGTATTACTTGATTATTATTAATTATTAAATTATTAGTTAATCTGTTCTATAATTTATTCGTTATATATATTATATTATCTCATTATTAGTTTATCCTTAAAATATTTTCATATCTTCATATTTTGTTTGTCATTATATTATGTACTATTATCTTATTAAATTACTTATTATTATTGATTGATTCGATTAATGTATTATTATTTTATTTTATATTATTTACTTTATTATCTTTATTAATATTTATCCTCATTTAGTTATTATATCTATCTATATGATTGTTTATTTTATATCTCATTGATTTATTATTAATTAGTTATTATTATTATTATGTCTCTATTATTATATACTTAATATTACTATTGCATAAGGCCAATCTATTAATAATTTGATACAAATAATGAATAACATTTCCTACCTTAGTGTTAGAAATTTACAATGAATAATATAGAGCTTTTTCAAAAATCTATTCCGTCGATCCAAAATCTAATAGATCTACGGTCATTTGTAAACAATACATTTAGCTTGCCTAATATTGTTGATTGTAAGGTCTCGTAAAGTGGTTTGGCTAATTCCTGGCACCTGACATCGGCTCCAGCAAGCACGCTCAGGCACCTACGGGGTCCGGCAATGGGCTTGATTTTCCTATCCGACGACAATTAGGCTTCTTTTTATTCCTTCCTCTTCATCCTTCCTCCGCCTTCCTCTGCTACGCAGTCTGTGTTTTCTTTTTAAAATCATTCCAGCTACCGGTATCCCGGGGTCAAGGGCTCCTGGATCTTTTGAGTTAATATCAGGTAGATGCTCCGATCTCGTTTGCGTTTTACTTTATCTGTTGGATTTGGTTGTCGCGAGGGGTTTGCTGGTTGTTACTTACATCTGTCTGAATGGATACGGCGTGTGGCTTGTTCTGTGCTATGTCTTACAACCATTTCCAAAATTTGAGGGGCTTCAACTCCCTCTATCAAATTTTTGTCGTAGTATGCATGCACTCAAGGCTTCCATACAAGATGCACAACCAGCTTAGTTGGGCGTTATTATGGGTGTGTTTTAGTGTTGGGTACGTATACAAGTTTCAGGGGGAATACGTCAAATAGAGCTTCTCTAAACTGCAAGGGACATATGTGGCTTATAAAACTTATTCCTAACCCTCCTAAAAAACCGGAAGAACTTTTCTATCTCTATGACGCGACAATCAAAAGGGCTGGTCTCATCTCGACGCACACCTACTGTAATGTAGCTGAATGAGCGCTCTTTGACACGATGACTTCTCTAGGCTATTATTCGATCTGAATCATACGCCTGGCGCCGTTAAGATGCTGAGGTAGAACGTGCTATTCTCACAGCGACCACATGATGTCACTCTTGCCTCTATATGAAAGCGCACCACACACATCAATCCTCGAAGTCCATAGATTATGAAGCCTATCACTACCATCGCCTTACACATGTTTTGGCGGACAATTACCAAAGTCAGTTCTTCTGTCGGCGCGCACGCACCTAGACATCGCAATTCTTGCGCTGCTAGAGAAATATCATGTGTCGCCTTGCCCGTAAACCTTCAAACCTCCCACCCTATCACCGCGGTTCTCGGAGGCCCACCGCCCAATGACTTGTTTATGACACTTATATATCATCAATTTATACCCACTCTGTTATATATTAAGGTGCGGAAAATCAATGCGCTAGAATAAACTTCAATCATGTCGGAGCATTTAACTTTGATTCGACTTCAAAAACATGGACCGAAGCCAGGTTCGCAACTATTTGATATACCCCCCTCTAAATTTTGTTATGCTGAATGCTAAGCTTGAGAGAGAGGACATAGAATTGATATGGTTGGCTTATCAGAGAAATCCACACAGCCGTCATCCGTCGCCGACTATTTGTAGACTTAGGATGTTGCGCCTTAAGGCAGCGATAGACAGCTCAAAACATCAAGCATTCTTGTCCTAGGCTTCAGAAAGTCCTTCAATTTTTGACGCACAATTAAACGCCGAGATACACGTAACGACAAAACATTTCTTTAATGATTCAGCAATCAGTCCAACTTTATAATAATCCTGGTATTTTCTTATTAGTGTGCGACTCGCTCGGAGGTCGGAGAGCTCAGTCCACCTTACTGATCATAACATCACTAGTCAAGCATACGCACATATATTAAATATATGGTAGGGTAGGCTATACCTACGTACGGTATATTTATCCTGCCCTTCCGGGTGTCGGGGGCGGAAGGGTACGACTTTTACTATTTTTTTAGTCAATTTCATGTTTTTCACATTTTTATATGGTATTTGACCTGTCCGTGACAGATAGGTAAACCAGTCAAGAGACATATTTAAGACCAAGTCAGCAATTTCTTTTCCAGAAAAGCTCTTCCTGTCGAGACAAGAATAGTTTGTCCAATATCGATGTTATTATATTTAATTCATATGGTTCTTATATTTAGATCGCGAATATACAATTAAATCTCGAGAAATAATATTATTAAGAGATTCATTTTGTTTATTTTCAAAATTTATTTTATATGTGTGCATAAGAATTTCCTTATATATTATATAATATATATATATATATATATATATATAATATATATATTATATATAGTATGATATATATATCATATATTTTCGAGGAGTTTTCTAGACTATCTCACACCATCTATATTACTACTTATCTAGAAATTATTATATAATTTGATGTTATATATACCTATATATATTATACTCTATATGGTTGTGAGGGTACTATTACTATTACTATATCTTTATCTTTATGTCATATTTCTGCCATTAATCTATTAATATAACAGGATCCACGAGCCCACAATATCTTTCCATTATTATATGTATAGCTACTAAGCTTTTACTGATTCCACTATACATCCAAAATACCTCTATTTTCAACCCTCAATAACTAATTTCGCTATATACTCCATATATAATTAATCATTCGAATAAGAATGTATTATTATATCACACTATAAATAGTGGAATATATATATATATTATAAACTAATATATATAGTATATATACTATATATTAATTAATATAATATATACATATATATATATAATAATATGAGTAATTTTATTATTATAAAAACATTGATCAATATTAAATCGTTAAAAAGTTAAAACACTTATTGAATGAAACTGATATCTTATAATATTATATAAATTCATATTATTTTGCTACTTTTATCTAGTCATGAGAGAGCTGAATATGTATAATGTATATCTCTATGTTATTTTCATTTTAATATTTTTTTATTTATATTATTACTACAGTTTCACAGTTCTATGGTATCATCTGCCAATTAAATAACGAAACACATAAAAAAATATTCATTCTTATAATTAACTAATATATATTCTCTATATATATTATTCATCTATTTTACCCAACACGAAAATTTATAGTTACTGTTAAATCTTAAAATGAATTTATTTATGATTAATATTTCCTAATTTACTTATTATTAATATTAATATATATATAATATAATTCTTTAAGCTACTCCCATCTACTTGATAATAGTGGTTTTTCATATATTCTGAATACTCCACTCTAAGTCCCAGTGCATATCAAGTGTTTTATTATAACGCTGCTTCTTTTTAAGCTCTGTGCTGAACGTTAGAATAGGAGTAGTTCTTCTGTTACACCATTTATTTCGGTCGTTTGAATGCTCTCTATAATTTATGAATTATAATTATCATAGATACTTAAAATCGTATGAACGTTATTCAATTTTGGTCTCATTTTATCGTTAGTGAGTTTAAGAGTCACAGCGTTAACAGATGTAGATATATCATTTCCACTCGATATATAATTTATAGGGCGTTTATTAAAGCTTTTTTAACTGATTCAAAAGTTAAGTTTGTTTTTAGCTTCTTCTTTTACCACTGATGTTATTATTTTGTTAGTAGCATTGAAATAATCATATAAACGATTTTTTATATATACCAAGTGCTTTAAATAATTTTATTATTAATAAATAATAATAATAATAATAATAATAATATATAATCGAATAATTTAATAAGATATAAATAATTAATAATTAATAATCCATATTAATATATATCTAATTAAATTATTAATAATTAAATAAGATGTTTTCAACAATTTATAATACATATATACTAATTAATAATGTTATATTATTTCTATATAAATTTAGTAATAATATATCTGATTACATCATAATTATAATCTTATTAATTCTTAATAAATTTATCTTAATAATCATTACTCTAAGATTAATAATAATCCTATTTATAATTATTAATCAATATTTATAATTAATACTAGTAATAACAAATTTTACAATTAAGTAATGAAATCATAATACAACAATATTATTGCAAAATAAGCAAAGCATCGTATATACCCCAATGCTACTTCATAATAATTTATAATTATAGATGAATATGATAATATTTAAATCAAATAATAATGATATAAATTTATAGGTATAATTAATGAATCAATAGGTATATTATTTATGATGTAATAATTGGTAGGGTAATCTATAATTTATAATAATTTAATATATAATGATAATATTAATAATAGTTAAAGTATTATAATAATAAGTAATAATTTAATAATAATAATATACAAGATGAAAAAAACTACAGGGGGCTTCCTATCTTCTCCACGAAATATGTGAATTAACTAGGGGATTAATATAATTAATATAGTGAATTGATTTATAATGTAAAATAAAGTTATAGGACTTAATTAGTTTGCAAAAGTTTTGCAATGAATGGGAATACAATGAATACATAACGGTTTCATCATAATGTATATAAAAATAAGTAATATTTATTTAAAAAAAATAATGTTCAATAATAATAAAAATAAGATATAATTAAATAATAATAATAATAATGTACATTAAATATTTATTAATGTTGATATTGGTAATAATAATGAATTAATTATTAGGTTTAATAAGAGAGAGATTATAACTAGATATAATAATTATAGTATAAGCGTAAGTAAGTATGTGAGGCTTACGTAATTGGAATAATAACCTCATATTAGCACGTTTATATACATATTTCAGCATTTGTTGGAATGTTTTGTTTCTTATCTTTCTATTTTTGGTTTAACGTAACATGCTACGAAATATCCAGAATAATAAGGTAATTATATTTTATGAAAAGTAATAATTACGACTAACTTTCAGATACACTAGACTTAAGTGATTGCCTTCGTATAAATTTGTTAGGTCAATCTGTTATCCCGTTTTTACCTAATGATTGGTCCGAATAGTATTATTATTCCCACTTATGCAGATTTGTGATATGAATCCACATTAGCATAACACCATTTGTTATGAAGTCGATAGATAGCGTAGAGGAGTATTCTCTCTGATAGAGGCTCAACTTTCAACTACCTGACACGTATGATGATAAGAATTATATATTATTTTAACTAGGATATAGATTTAGTCTCGACATAATATTCATTAGTGAGAGATAATGCGAAAGTGCTGCGCTAGAAGTTATGCTTATAGCTCTAATTGATAGATATAAATATATCTATGCAAATTATAATTTTTTTAATTAATTTTTAAATGTTGTTTTTTTTGAGATATGGATTCCAAAACTATACTACGTATTTCAGAATTCCAGATTAGGTCTTATTAACGATTTTTAGAGACGAACTATTATATTTTTAGATCTATATTCGAAATTTCTGGCGATAAAACCTGGTTTAATTTGCTTTTTTAGCAGCTTCAGCACATTGATTTGAAAACCCTAAATCATTTTTAATTAAAACTCCTAGATCCTTTCCACACTGACAACTTTGATTGTGTCATCTATTATGTCATAATATTTGTTATTCCTACTCCTGAAATGTATAACCTTACATTTATAGGAATTAAATTTCATTTGCCATGTTTTGGACCAATTTACAATCTTTTTCAAATCACTTTTGAGTAATTGATAAATATATTATTTCTCAAAATTTATACGATTTCCAAGTTTCGTATCATCTACAAATTTCGTAATAGTGTTTAGAATATTATCATCTCTATCATGTACACATATAATAAAAAGCAATGGATAGCAATCTTTTTGATACATATAATAAATATATACAAATATATAGTCTCGAATAATCAGATAACTATAATATCTACATTAATTATCAACACGGATATATAAATATGAATAATGAATAATCCGCAATAAATAAATCCTCAGTTACGATAGAGTATTATAACTGAATCACACGCCAGACAACATGCGCGAGATGATCCATTAAACTCAGGAGCTCACAGTAATAGCGGAGAGATCATTTAGATTATGAGTAGCGTGATCACTGGCTTTAATAATAATAGACGGATTGAGCACGGGAAAATTGAGCAGGAATGTTATAAAAATGTCAATACACTAAATAATTAAAGATAATATAGTTGTGTGGAAGTAATAATATAATAAGTAAATAATTATAATAGATGAATATTAATTAATAGTAATTATAATAAATAATTACATTAATAAGATAATTTAGATATATGGAATAGATTCTTAATTTTTTAAACTTTCTTCCAATTAAACAAAATTAATATATTAATTGAATATAATAATGATACAATAATGAATATAATTATTAATAATTATACATATATTATACATTACGGTGAATATAATAATAATTACATAATAATAATAATAATATAAATAATTACATATGTGACAACACTAATACATAATTAATTAATAAATATATTATTCAAAATACATATAATAATTCATAACAAAATTAATAATAATAATAATAATAATAATAAATCAATAATAAAACTAATAATTATAAATTATATCATTCAATAATAATAATAATCGTGATGATGATAATTGATAATGATTAAATATGATAAATGATAATTGTAGACATTGATAATAGTAATAACAATGATAATGATAATGAATGATATGATTATAATGCTAATGATAATTCCTTAAATAGATTTTGATCAATATATAATAATATAATACTCATAATCATTTATAATAATAATAATAATAATAATAATTACATCAATAAATAATATTATAATATAATTAACTAAAATATTAATAATTTACAATAATAATACTATCAATAAAATAAACTAACTACATATATAAATTAAATGTACAATAAGTGAGATAATAATATATATATTCAATAGTCAATCTACACTCTTAAACTTATACAGATACAGTACATTCTAATCCATAGTCTGGATCGGATCATACTCTTAACTATCTACATCCAACTAACTCACATCATTTTGGCGTGTTACGCCCTTTCTCTCTCAATACATTCTAATTATGGTTAATTATACTTACATTAATGGTGCTGCGCTACACTCATACTGGTCATGCGTTGCCTGGACAGCTCACATGAGATTCTAATACTTCACATACATTGGAATCCACACCTTGTTTGGAGTATTCTCTACGCTATAGATCATTACGCTACATCTGAGAGAGGGCACTCACTGTCTCGGACAGAGAATATGGGCGTCTCTTGGCAGGACCATATTATCAGACGGTCGGAAGCCAGGCTTTAATCCACTACACTACTCATGCCACTCTCTCTACTACGCTTCTATCACTCATCTGCTGTGCAGGCCGTGCGCACATTCCTTCACCGCCCCCATTACTACCATCTCTGTTTTTGCTAGCACTACTGCAATGGTCTTTAAAATGGAACAGTTTTATTCATACTTAGTTCAGATTGCCCGTTGTAAACAGCTTTCAACAGCACTGTCACTCGTCACGTATATCATAATCTGCAATCGTTCGGAAGGCAAAGCTTCGAGATGACAACTCGACAAACAACAACGAGACAGAAGCAACGCACGCAACGAGAGACCAGACCCGCCAAGCAACGACACGTTGAGATCTTATATTGACATAGCTCTAATAGCAAGATTGTCTTCAGATCACATCGACTAGGCTCTGTCTGGACTCATTATCAACTCATATCGATATGTGCACCATAAGCGATGCGTGTTACAGTGGTCTCACTTAGTCTTATGACATCAATCTGACGTTCTCCGTTAAATTCGTTTCGTATTTCTTTTATTTCATTTGCTCTTTCACTGATTTCTTTTTATCCGACATCTTCGTGAGCATAGCTATATGTGTTAACTATCTCATTATAAACTAATTAATAGATAATATATAATATGATATATTCAATATTACTTCCTTTAATATTAAATTACATAATTATATATCTTATAATATAAATAGAAATTTTATATTTTAATTATTATTAATAATGAAATATATTTTCTGTTTTTTTTATTATAATAATAAGAATAATAGATAAATAATAAGGTGGACATTTTACTATAACTGTTGTTCATAACACTATACTGATAGGTAAATTAAATCTTTTTCAATCAGAGTTACCACTCGTTGTGTAGAACTATCTATATTTGTATCCATCTATATGTTTGTTGCAGAATATTAACATATATAGACTAACGTAATCGAATATGAGTCACCATACGGCGCTTGTGTTATCACATCATGATGAATATCTTCACGAGTTATATTTATAGTTTACTAGTATATTATGATCATCTATTGGAATACAACATGATATCTATATTACATAAGTTACTTTCACGAATGGAGTGCATGGAAATAGAATAGAATCTATTTGAGCCAGTAATTCTTATTACCTGTGAGCGAAAGCAATTTATATTAAGGATTACTCTTATCCTTATGATAGCTAGATTAATACATAATATATCAAACTCATATGACACTGAGAGTGTAGAAGCTTCTTACTACAACAACTTAAATCTAATTTTATGTCACATGTACAAAGCATGCTTAGAAATATTACATTCACACCTCGTCAAAATTCACACGACGTGTGAGACGGAGTAAGAGACTCAACTATGTTTGATCTTAAACACCACGAGACTAGAAACTGTAAGCTCCCCGACATTGTCTGTTACTCCTGCTTATAAGATCCATATATTAATAGAGAGATGACTTGCATCATTCCATGAGGAATTGCTTTTCACGTCTTTATGATTAATTATATAATGTAAATAGATATTCTTTAGCTTCGAATACGGAGCGTGTAAACTGTTGTTTTATCTTATCTTTTCACTGTTAGATTGTGTGTGTGATGTTTTTGTATCATCAGAATCAACGAATTTTTCTGAATATAAGATATGCTAAAGCTGAAAATTATAATCTTAATTGAAACTATCTATACAATCTGAGTAGACAATTTCATTTCCACTCACTAAGTTCGAATAAGTTATCGACTTGCATACTTTTGTCTGTTTTAGAATCACCTCCATTGACCTCAAATTTGCATATACACAGATTTGCATTGTCTCTTGTATACTCCGAAATACATTTATAATAAATAATGAGCTTAAATAGTAATTCGGTTATTCCTCGGCTTCTCTCCATTGAGAGGGCGCTGCCTCTTTCTTGCCTGTCGCACTCTCGGGCTTGGCGCGCGCACGGGGCCCAGTGCCATAGCCATCGGCATCCCATGCGCTGGGGCCGGGCAGTGGGACCCGGTCCTGCCATTGAGTAACTGAACGCTGAGTATAGGACAACGAGAGAGGTCAATTGAGCATGAAGGTATGAGGGAGGTAGAACTTAAACGGAGAGTTACGAGAACATTATGACCAATCTAGGTAACTTAGAGGGCTAATGTATACTGTTCAAGCTTGATTAGTAATTTCAATAATAGACTTAATCCCGCACTTATCATTATTCACACCTCTATTCCCGAATCTTCTTAAAATTGAAACTGAGTGCATATTACGTAGAGTCCACTATTTATATTATTACTATTAATATAATATAAATATTCATATTCATATTACTTTCATTTCCCTGCTCAATTCATTATTCAATTTATAAATTATTATATATCTATATATATTATATTAATTAATATAATATTATATTTTTATATATAATTATACTTACTATATATGTTCTTAAGTTAGTACGTTATTTTTAATTCTTCATATAATAATAATAATACTTACATTTGTTGGATTTATGTTTACTAATATATTAGAATGTTTATTATATATTATTTTATATATATTATTAATTCATAATATCATATTACAATATATAATAATAATTATATATATAATAATATTAATAATAGTAATTGAGTGAATTAAATAACAGTATTCAGACACATTAATAAATACTAATTTACATTTAGACATTAATTTAAGTGAATAATTCATAGCTAATTCATTAAAAATAAGGAATTGAATAATCATTTAATAATAGATAGTATTTCACTATAATATGCTATATTATAATTAGTTAAAAACTAATTTTGATTAGTTATTATTACTATTATATAATAATAATTATTTCAACTAATATAATAAATAATAATAATAAATAGATCATATAATAATATATTAATATTAATAAGTTAAATTAAGAATAATATAATAATAACAATACATAATTAAATTAATTAATGAACAATATATATATAAAATAATTTTTAATAAAATATATACAAAATTACGGAAAAAGTAAAATAAGGTGTATTACTATGTAACAGTATCAATACAGTCGTTACAAACAATGCCAAATAATGTTCAATGTCTCTCCCATCATTGCCTCCTTACAATATGACTACCCCTTACTGTCCTCTAGAGAGTACATTACTTTTCACCAACGTATCTCTACTTAAGAGAAGGATATCTAAGAAAAGATAATTCCTATAAAGCTTAAGTCTCCTAAAGTTACTTAACAACAAAATAACTCTTTTCCTCATTAATTTCAAGTTACTAGTCAGTTACACTTACTTATAATCATTCTCTTTCAGTGAATAGAACTCCAATCATTACTTCAATCCCTACATAACAATTAGCACTAATCTTACATAATCCTTGCAATTAATAATACTTACGTCAATACACTAATAATAAAATAATAAGTGGAGATATTACAATCACACTCGACACATCAACTCAACCTAATCATTAGACTCAATTAAAGGAGCTCCTCTTCCAATAACTCACAGTCACATTAACTCACTCAAGTATTGATGCTAGATAAACCTAACTTAATAAGTTAAAAAATTGAATTACATTTCACTAATTCACCTTATATCACAATGCATTCACATTCAACTTTCCCAACATCCAACATCCAAAATGCTTCACAGAATTTCTGTTGAGATAAAAATTGCTCTTCACACACGATCATACACCACATTCGACATTCTCTAGATCTCTCTTATTTACATTATATTCACTGTTCTATATTTACATTTATCGAGAAGAAAGCTGTTAAAACGCATAAGTGTCTTACCATACTTCAGGAACTCCATTCAATTATATTATATAATTATTTCTATATCACATATTAACTCACATCAACTGTCCCAAATTACACTTCACATATATATTTAATATAGATCAATGGAGCTTTTTGAAGGTCACATTATATGAAAATAGATCCTTATAAATTGAATAGAATAATGAACATTGGATTTAGAGTAAAAACATATATACTACATAAAGGTTAAGGACCTACGATTATTTCTCTACCATGATTTATGTGTCTCTAATAAGCACACATGGGCCTTAAGTTTTTATTATATAATAGTATTCTAAGACTTTTATTTATTTAGATACGATATCATCAGTCTCCGGTTTAATTCTAACATTCATTTTTTGTCAAAACACGATTTGCGCTAGATTGTTTTTTTCCGACGTTGGGCTTACTTGGATAAATATCTGATCAGGAGACATATTCATCAGGTTGAAGTATAGTTAAGCAACACGTTTAACGCTGTCTCTAATAGCTTCGCACACGACTTCTACCTTAGGAGTTAGGCTTTTCGCTTAATCTCATACAGAATTAGGTGTTGGGGATGTATTAGAATAAATTGTAACTTTTGTTTCTCTTGTAGATTTTTGTTCCCCTCGAAATGGTTGCATGACTTATCAGGCAAGTTTTTGGACATTTTCACAAAGTGAAACTGTAAGCAATAATAGTCACATTGCAGGGTTCTATGGTTAGCTTTTTATGCTCATCCTGCTTATCAGGAGTCGATATTATTTAGCAAGTCTTTTATAACTGCAACATACCTCACGACTTATAGTATAGTTTAATTGAAAATGGGTTTGTATGTATTGGAGCATGTAAGAAAGTACTCATTGTGTACTGATAACCTTATGACGATGTACAGAATCAAATCGACCTAATATTTTAAGGGAGTAGTACAATATTAGGAGCGCAGTGACATCTCTCCAACTGTAATTATCTTATACTTAGGAGTATCACACCAAAACTGTAGCTCATCACGGATATTGATCCAGATTATAAAAAGTAATGTCATGAAGCGTGCATATATACGTGGAACTATGCTATACCCAGCTCCTCTCCCTACCAGCACATCTGAATAGAAAAGCAGTGGATACACTAAAATAGATATCATATTTAATTTTATTGAACATAACTTTTGCTAGTTCAGAAAGTTCCCTGGTTAACTAGTGTTTGTTTATAAATATGTCTATTCTGCCAAATCGGATAAATGTCCTCTATTATCGAATTGTATAATTAAGCTCCCCAGCTCACTTAATAACGCTAATCATATGTCAGACACACTCCACCTCTCCAGCCTTATCCTTACTCACTTCACTTCAAATTATTAATATCAATTTGAGAAAGTACTCCGCTCTCCACAATTTCGCGTCTTCGGTCTCGACTTAAAATAAAATTTCATAATAAAGATGATTTCATATTAATATAAAATAATATATAGAGATATATAGCTTATTCTATCAAGCAGCGTCAAGTTTTCCAGAATTCATTTTTGATATAATTGCTGATCATTGTTGCTCATTTAATGGCTTAACTCGCACTAAACGCGGCGAGATTAGAGCGCCACTTTTCAGAGCCATCTTCTGATCATTTTTAAATAGGTAAGCGCGATGCATCGTCAGCGAACGATGAAGTACTGAAAAGGCGTCAGAGCTTACATCAGGCCCTTATCATTGGTAGTATCATTACACCGGTACATACAAACCTAAATAAACTGGTCACTAAGCAATTAGAAAGACACGCTAGGTGATATAAACCGCGAATATGACCTCTGTTAGATTAAGTGTGGCTGAATTAGTATTATTCATTTAGTTTTACATATTGAGATTTCTCCTTTAAGTAGCTTTAACCATTGTAGGTTTGTCCCTTTAAAGCCCATTTTGTTCATTTATAATTATTAATTAATATTGTTGTTGTTTCTATTATTTTTTCATTCGATATTTATTATATTTTCAGTAATTTATATTTATCTTTGTGCTAGTTCACATGACTGTGACTTCACAATCTTCATTATCTCTTCCTTTTCATCCATAATAACCTCCACTAGGAACGAATACGTTTTTAATGCTAGCCTGTTGGAGTTGTTAACGAAGTATAATGCATCAAGTATTTTTGAAACTGTTTAATAGGTTATTTCAGACGATATACTATAATTTATTATTTATATATATATATATATATATTTAATATATATTTATAATTATATAATATATATTATAATATATATATATATATTAATATATATTAATTTTATTTGTTTTACGATGAAAAAAATTAACAACCATATTATTAAATTAATATATATATATAATCTACAAATTACATCCAATTTTATCTACTAGCCTCTCCACTAATGGCCATAAAGTACTGAGAACTTAAATTTCTACTACAATATAAGATCCACTACTAGTATATTTATATTCCAAATCTTATATCCAATATTAATAACATTGTTATATTGACATAATTTCACATACAACTATATATATATGTATATATATATAAATCTATGTCCACTAATAACTGAATTACATCATGAATTTCTTTAAGTTTTGCCTGTAAAACCTCTCATCTTACCAATTACCTATCCAGACCTCTTCCTGGTCCTCTATACACTCAACAAGACAATTACATCACAAATATATAATCATACTCTGCCTTAGTAATAATTAATCTTATTAATAAAAATTAATTTAATATTAACTAATACATAAATTATTTGTAAAAAATTAGTATACAAACTACTTTTCAGGTCACGATTACAATATTAAAGGATTTATAACAAGTGATGCCACTTATCCATCCGATAACTTAACATAAATAATACAATGGTCAGTCCCCAAGGGGCCATCCCCTCGACCTTTCATTCGTAAGTCTTTGTTAATGGACATATAAATTATAGTATATATATAAATCTATATATATCTATATAACCTTACTTCCTTTATATATTAAAAAATTAATAGTATATGAAGGTTGTTATACTTATATACCATTATACTATCTTCACAAATACTACTATGATACCTTATACTCACTAGACAATAATAAATATATATATATAATATATATATATATATATATATAGTATATATAATATATAATATATATATAAATAATATATATATATTAATATAATAATATATAAAAATATATATAATATATATGATATAATATTAATATATATAATAATTAATATTATATATATATATATATATTTATGATATATATATATATTAATATATAATATTATATTATATATATATGTATTGTTACTAGTATATATATTAATATATATTATATACATATATATTTTATTAAAATAATATTATATTAAGTAAAACAATTACAATTTTAATATTCTAAATAGCAAAACATCAATAAGTATATCGTGGCTTGAAGATTATTATGAATGTCTAGCACTTTAAATTCACCTAAAAGAGATCTCCAATAATTATAGTATTATTCACATAACTAAGATATAAAGAAGAAACCATCATTATAATATCCAACAAATTTATCTTTTTATTTAATATAGACTCCCTTGATAATATAGACAACTATTCTAAATAGGATTGTCAATATAGAAATCAATAAATTTGATACATTTAGCCTCCCACATATAATTTTATCGTCATTTCCCGACAGATTTCACTAGGTCTATCATTACCATCTAGATTTTGCGTTAACAAGAACTAACTTATGAACATCAGTAGAACAAACTCATGTATACCGCGTATATATCTTCGTCAAAGTATGTATAAATTCATTATAAAATATTAAGAAGATCGAAGTAAGTACCAATAAATAAAGCCGCTTAGGTAATAATTGCTTGGGGCCAGATTTAGAAACGTAGCTGTACTGATTCAAATTTAAATGAACAAATAATTTATAACCTAATAAGTATAAGGTCAAAATATTACTCGGACCATGGTTAAGAGTTATTCAATTATATCCTTGAGATCACTGATCAACTAGATTACATATACTATATATCATATATAATATATATATAAGTTTACATTATTAGAAAAAAAAAGAAATATCAATATATAGCATATATATATATATACCTCAAGCATAAGATCCATTTTTGTCGATAAATACTTATATATATACTAACTCATTGACTCACCACCACCAGGTACTCATATCATTAAACACATTCAACCAACTTGTACCCCAGTCTACTAATCTTAACTAATTAACCATACACAATACATGTACTTACTCAATATCATGTCTACCAGATAACTGCTCCTCAGGAGATTGATGAACAAACACTTATTGACTAAGAGATAATACATTAATACAATAATAATACAATATAAGAGATATAATAATAATAAGATATTTTACATATACAAACAATAGCGTCAGTCACTCTAGGCACCACAATATAATAATATAAGTAATAAAATAACTCACTCACATACAAAATCATATAGACTGACACATGATGGAATGAAAGCATTAGATGCGCATTAGACTAGCAGTCGATCAAGATGGACAATGCCACTCAGGATTAGCTATGAATGAATGATTGAAATATCAGATTGTGTACTTGAATGGATCTAGATTTATAAGAAATACTAATCCACACGAGTAACATATAGTAAGAAAATACATAAAATACTAATATGAGGACAGTCTAAAATCAACAGGTGAAATTAAGACATATTTATACACTGAAACTTACTGCCACAACATCATATTTGGAACATTACTACTAATAATATAATAATAATAATAATAATTAACTACACATAAATCACTTTCAAACAATAATTTGATATAGAGATTAAATAAAATAAAATAATAATAATAATAATAAAATAAATAATTACTAATATTAATGAATATCAAATATAATCATACCCATACTTTCCTCAAGATGTTCAATATTTATGCTTGTTTGACTACGGGACTTCTTCACACACATTCTCTCGCAGAGATTAGGATGATATCTTAGACTCGCTTGGAATGGATTGATTTATGAGCCAATCACATTGGTTAATATAGATCGTCTTGTAATTCTATAATACATTATATATATATAGGACCTTACTGGGTCAATAGGAGTCACGAGGACGATAGGTTTGAGAGGTCAGGTAAGTACATAGTATGCCGAGTAAGGTTTATATCACTTACTCGACTTTTCGTTGGATGAAGTAGAAATGTGAGAGAACTAATTAGTAAATATAGTATAACTATATATATAATTAATAATATTATATTTAATGATTATTATTAATTTCTACTAATAGGATATATGCTATATTTAACCCATAAACTAGAGATGTCTAGATATATATATTATTAATATTATTAATATATATCTAATAATATATATATATATATTATATATATATATATATATATATATAATATATATATATATATATATATATATATAATATAAGAAACAAATCGAAATTTGAAACGATGAAATTACCCCTAATTAGTATATGGGGTATTAGGGTATATGAAACATCCAAATATTTTTTGGCAACATCCCACTGCACTCTCATGATCAATGGTTCGACAACTTCTCGCCTCATTTCAACTCTTTCCTACATATAGGAGTGAAGGGTCTGTTGGCTTGTCCATTTCTTTATTAATGCGTGGTATGGTGTGTCACATAATAAAGTGGATGAACTATTTTTGTTTCATAAGTCAACAGTAAATGTCAGCAGTTATCTTGACATGCGGAAAACTTGCCTATTTCACACACATATCACATTCCTTTACCAGCACCAGGGAAACCAGCAATTTTGCGCTTTGATTGCTCTGATTTTCCTGATGATGATAATTCAAAATTGATGGATTAATCTTGGTAATCCCACACTTTGACCGCCAACGTCACAAGGCAGGGACCAGTAATTAGTTTTTGTTGAATTTGCAGATTCGAGGAAAAGAGTCATCATTGCTTTATATGAAATCAACGCTGATGTACAGTACTGGACACGTCAGGAACTTGAAAACTACCAGGACATTGTATACCCATAATCAAACCCCACTCCCCGAAATTATTTAACCGATCAAAATTTTTTGATGGTTTAAGTCTCTTAATTTTAATTTTTAGTAATAATAAAAATAATAGTTAATCAAAGCAAATTAAGAGTATATATTAATAGAAATGAGGAAACATTTGTTGTACGAGAAGATTTCTTAGATTAAATGTCTGTTTAAAGTATTAAAGGAGAAACTCTAGCGAAGATAATACTACGAACGCTGAAATAAATAGTGACTTTCTAGAAGATTGGACAACGATTGTTGAAGTAATGGAGAAAACATTTAGAGGTGTTTATGCTGTCAAAAATATCCTGCGGTGTTATATGTTCATTGCTGATCACATTCATGTAAAATACAACACATTAGAAACTTTATAACACCTCAATGCAACTAGATACTATTCTAGATTGCCAATACGGACTACAATTTTAATAGAAAAAAAGGAAAGATATTCCCAGACACATAATTAGAAAAACTCACACGAATGCGAAACAGGGTGGGTGAAAAGTTACAATGGATTGTTGCGATCGAGAGAAATTTATAAAGTATTTGTTGAAGCTTTAAAGAACTTGAATGGATAACGATATTAAACTTTCTTCAAAAAAACTTTAAAAAAAAAAAAAACAAAAAAAAAACGGATTTTTTGATGTCTGTAATCAAAAGCAAATTTGTTATTAATTTATATAATTGCGATTTCAACTTTATTCTCCTACATTCTTCCATTATGTACTACATTGCAGCCTTCATAATTAGTGACAGCAACTGCTCTTAATCTTACTGAAAATGTGATGTTTGTTTTGAAGGATTTTCAAGCAAACATCGATGAAACATTTTAAAATATTTTTGAAAGTTGCAACAGAACTTCTGCTTTCTGTTAATGAAGAAAATAGAATGCCTCATGTGAGAATCAAGGTAAAATGAAAAGAAACAGGGCAATTACAGTTTCTTTTCTTGGATTTTTAAAACCAGTTAGAGACCAAGTTCGTAAGCCATATATCCATACTTACTAACCTTTGTAAAGTCACTCATTACATCGATATCTATTAAAGGAAATCGAATTTTTCATATAAATTTCATCCGTAGAGTCACATTTGGATTGTTAAGGATTTTAGTATTTGCCTCACTCAAAACGTAAACTCAAAAAAAATATATATATATATTTCTCTACTCTGAAAAGGCTCAAAACATTCTTTTTATATTCTATAGGAGAAGAAAGGACAACAGAACTGTCTTTAATAGGTGTTCATTATAGCTACACAATATACGAGGAGGACATTGTCTATCATTTTGTTCTTGAGAGATTAAGACGAAGAATTTTTTATATAAAACAAAATGATATCTGTTTCGTATTTTGAAATTGCTATCAATGTTAGATTATTTCATTCTCTTTTATTGAAGTAATATATATATATATATATATATATATATATATATATATATATATATATATATATATATATATATATATATATATATATATATATATATATATATATATATATAATCTTAATCTCAAACCCCCATCCCCCGAAAAAAAATTACTGGCTACGGCCCTGGCCATAAATTACTATAAGTAAATTGCTTTTAATTCAGTTCCTCCAAAGATAATGATGAACAATACTTAGATGGCTGGTCAAGCACACACCCTTCAATGGGCAAATCGAAGATGCTCGATGTAAAGATTATTTATACACGCCCAGTAACAAAATACTCGAATGGCTCCAAACAAGACTGTGTACGTGTCAGGTATGTGTACATGCGATCCATACCTTTGTGTTGTAGTTCCTTCTTTAAAAATCAATGCACAGAATTTTTAAGGGAGGACAAAAAAAAAAAAATGCTTACATCAACAAAATCAGAGTCTTTGAAATTTACAACAAATATCGAAATGCCAGTATTTGTTCTAAATTATTTAGAAAGATTTCCCCCCATTTGATCTTGCGTTTTGTAAATCAATCCGAAATCAGCTAAATTCAGTCAGTCAATGACAATTATAACAATTAAGTAATTATATATAGTATATAGTATATATATATATATATATATATATATATATATATATGTATATATATATATATATATATATATAGTTATATATATATATATATATATATATATATAATATAAGGCCTTTCATAACTCCTCCAACGGCACTACACCTTTTTAGGTGTTAGGTTTAGGTTTGATTTTGACTGATTTATTATTCATACCTCAAAGAACGCTCCAACCCCTCTTTTATTAAGTTTTGGAATTTCATCCAAATGTTTGGGAACAACATTCAGAAGAGGGTATGCATAGAGTAAAGGGAGCTGAGCCGAGCCGAAGCTTCGGAGCAGGCAGCCAGAAATGTAGTCGGGAGCAGGGGGGAACGGGGAACAGGAAGGTTTTGATGGGCCAAATAAAAATGTCATATTTGTAATTTCAACTGAAATAAATTGATCTAACGCCAGAGCAAAAAACCGGCAAGAAAAGATTTAAGGGCTTGTTAGCCATCGGTATACATCATATATTATATTAAATAGTAGGTCGACATGCAAACGCTTTTGCAATTATTATAAAATTATTACATTTTAAAACACATCGTTTATAAAATTATATATATGGAGAGTTGAGAATATATATTATATATATATATATATATATATATATATATATATATATATATATATATATATATATATATATATATATATATATATATATATATATATATATATATATATATATATATAAAAAAAATAAAAAAAATAATAACATTCACACACACACACACACACACACACACACACACACACACACACACACACACACACACACACACACACACTCACACACACACACACACACACACACACAAAAATAATAATAATAATAATACACACACACAATAATACTTTAATACAAAATAATAATAATATAGATAATACATATACAATAATAACAATATCCATAATCGATATAATAATAATAAAGAATAACGACAAAAACAATGACAAAAAATAATAAAAATAAAAAATAAAAAATTATAAAAACAAACTAAAAAATAATATATAACAATAACAATAATAACCACAATAATAAAATAATGTTAAGATTATCAAAATAATAAACTACACTATATTACCTGCTTAAAATGTATTCTTGAGAGGAAGGTGTACAACAACAAAACCAACTGCCATACTAAATAATCAGATGATTGGTTGGTTGTGTGTTGAGGCATTTTTAAAAATAAATATGAAATATATATTTGACACAATAGAGTCAATAAATTAAATTAAACAGTGATTTAAACGGGATTATAAAATTAAAGTAAAAATATAGAGATAATAAATAAATAAATTAAAACCAAAATCAAATTAAAACAAAAAGGCTTGATTGAGGAGCCATCAAAGTTAAGTTGTGGCTTTGTTTTATGAATAAACAAGCTTTCTCGAGAATCCTACGGCTCAACCTGACGCTGACATTAAGACCTTTTAAAGCTTTCTTTGAGATGTCATGACGGCTCTCTGCAGGATGAGTCCTGGTAACAGAATTCTCAGGTAGAGATTAGTGTACATTTGCTCTAAAATGAAAGACCCAGATGCTTAGAAATCCTCAGCTGTAGCTGCAAGCCTGTCTGGCCGACATAACCTTCACCTGAGTAGAATTCTGGGTTATCAGGACCCACTCTGAGAGGGGGCTGTCATATATATATATATATATGAAGCGGCGCACGTGAAAAACGCGAGCGTTTCACGATAAATGCGAAAACGATGTAACACCTGTACCTTAATGGAACGAAGTACACC
>JABUQX010086617.1:0-7500 GCA_015478945.1 Trachelipus rathkii
CCGGGCCTATTAATAATTATCTATAAACCAAATGCACATTTGATCACGCTAATTTTTTATTATTACATATACGCCAACACAGCCTCACTATTACGTTCATACATACTTTTGATTCGCATTCAGAAGTCCTACCACCTAACACCATGATATCAGCTAACACCTGCCATATGAGCTTCTACTCTTATTAACCCGTTTTAAGCGCTCTGTTTGCAGAAACATCCATAAAACCTACATGCAATTTATTCTTTTCTCTTTTCTCTCATCTTTCTCAATCATGGTTGTTTTTCAATAGAAGATTTGATCCACAATCCTCTACCGACTCCTAAACGCACCTTGTTCTCACCACATCAAAGTCCCTTCAGTCACTCGACGCACTCTTTCGACAGAAATACCAGCATATATCTTCCGCTACAACACTCAAATAAACTTAATTCACCTAACATTTCTACAGTTCCCGCTTTATCTCCCTTAACCCTTATATAAGGGTACTATTACTGCTCTCCTCCAATCCTTGAAATATACCCTCCATAAACGCTTTATTAAACAAATTCCAAATCCAATCAAATCACCATCTCGCCTCCGTTCTTTGATCATTTCACCAGTAATTTCATCTATACCGCAGATTTACCATTCTTCCACTTTCTCATCTACCCATTAACCTCCTCCTTGCTAATAACCTCATCCTAAAATACCTATTCCTCTTGCACCATCAAACCACACACATTGCACTATCACCTCTTCATTACTGCAATATTTGGCAGATTTTCGAAGTGTTTCTTTTCCACACTCCCCTCACATTCCATTTCATCAGTACAAAAGCACCATCCCTATTCATTATTCTAGCAGGTTCCCCTTATTCTCTTTCTGTAACCTTTTCGCGCTTCGCTTCCAGAAGAGCCTTCCTATTCCTTTGGTAAGTCCTCATCATCTCCTTCCAAACTGTTCATTTACCTCTTGTTTTCTTCTACGTATGCAAATTTTAGTATTTCTTTTTTCCTCCATTAATATAATTCCAAGCATCTCTCTTTTGAAACTTCATCATTTGCTTTTAGTACATTCAACCAAGCTTCTTTTTTTACTATTTTAAACAGCTTGCATCCCTCTTCACCGGTCCACCACTACTGTTAACATTCTTATGCTTCCTACTTTAGCACACCCAATAATATATATAATATAATATATATATATTATATATATTATATATATATATATATATATATATATATATATATATATAATATATATATATATATATATATATATATATAGTATATATATATATATTATATATAATATATTATATATATATATATATATATATACTATTATATATATATATATTATAATATATATATATATATTATAGTATATATATATAGTATATATATATATATATATATATATAATATATATATATATATATATATATATAACAATATATATGATATATAATATATATATATATATCATCATGATTATTCATCATCATCACCATCCACCTTCTTTCCCTTGGGGATACGGTGCGTGACATGCACCGGAAACAGAAAAGTAGTAGAAGAATATGACAAGTCAAAAAGAAAGCCTAGCCTTATCCGCCCCTTTATACCTTTTAGTGAGAGATCGTCGCAGTCAGAAAATCCACCCTAGAGATTCACGGGACCGCGACGGACTCCTCAACAATGGCAATCTCGTCATGTGAGGTTAATCCCTTAGCCCTAGGTGGCCCACAACTACCCCTTAACAAAACCCCGCCATATTATATATATATAATATATATATATATATATATATATATATATATTATATATATATATATATATATATATATATAATATAGATATATATATCTATATAATCATCACCCAATCCTTCTCTCCGCCAAAGAACTGGGGTAAGGTGCGATACCATGCACCGGAATCAGTAAAGTAGCAGAAGAATATGACGCAGGTCAATAAAGAAAAGCCTAGCCATACTCCCCTTTTAATAGCCTTTTGGTGAGAACTTCGTCGCAGTCAGAAAAATCCAACCTAAAGCTTCAGCGGGACCGCGACGGACCCTCAACTATGACATCTCGTCAATGCAGGGTTCCATGCCCTTGGCCGCAGCTGGGCCACAACCATCCCCTTCACAAAGAAACCGCCATTTAACTCCATATTATGCACCTTTCTTCTCACTCTTGCCAAACTCCAGCATTCCTCTCCTACAGGCTTCCTTTAGCTGATGCAATCCTCCACTTTTTTCCCTTCGGTCTCCCCAGCTGGTCGATTCCCAATACACTCACCACTGATACATCCGCCTAACCAACCGACTATCATCCATCCTCTTCACATGACCAAAACCACCCAATGTACTTTCATTAATTTCTCTCCATTTACTCCTTTCTTCACACCACACAACTCCCTAATGCGTTCATTCTTCCATTTTATAAATTCTTCTCACATCTACAGCAGCTAAGATTCTCCATCTGAACAAATTGTACTTTAGATCTATACCTCAAATTCCAGAACCATAGTTTACTACTATACACTTAGCACAAGTACATAATACCCTAATGATACCCTGGCGGCATGCATAGATTTAGTCCCATTACATCCACCAAAGATTTAATCGCACCAGCCCACCTTCCTACCATTCACAACTTTCTTACTACAACTCTGCATCATCCGTTCCCCTTTCATTCAACATTTATTCTAAAATATTTAAACTCAGACAACTTGTGTCCCGTTGCTCACCATCTAATGTAACTTCACACTGAGGAACTGTCCTCACACAACCGTAACCTTATTCTTATCTACGTTTACTTTCAAACCCCTCCTTTTATAAATATATCTTCTTCTTCTTCTTCTTCATCTACCTTTTCTCAACCAAGACTGGGGGTAAGGTGCGTTACATGCATCGGAAAAGAAAAGCAGTAGAGGAATATGACAAAAGTCGAAAAGAAAGCCCAGCCTTACGCCCCCTCTGTACCATTAATTAGTGAGAACTCGTCGCATCAGAAAATCCCACCCTAAGAGCTTCACGGGACCGCGAGGATCCTCGCTATGGTAAATCGTCAGTGTAGGGTTCATCCACCTGGCCCAGGTGGGCCACAACCATACCCCTCAACAAAACCCCGCATTCACTCCTATTATGACCCTTTCTTCTCGCCTCTGCAAACTCACATTTCTCTACTGCAGACATTCCTTTACTGACTCAATCAACTTTTTCTTCGGTTCTCCCATCCTGTCACGTTCCACACACTCACCACTATACATCGCGCTTAACCAACCGACTATCATTTCCATCCTTCCACATGACCAAACCATCTCAGCCTACTTTCATTTATTCTCGTTCGTCTACCAACTCACACAACTCTCTAATCCGTTCATTCCTCATTTTATCAATATCTTCTCACACCTAGCAAGCCCTTAGATTGTTCTTCTGAACACATTGAACTTAGATCTATACTTCTTTTTTCCACAGACCATAGTCTCACTACTATAACAATAACACAGGTAACAACATAACCCTCAATGCAAGACCCAAGCGTACTCGCAGCACTTAGTCCCTTAGCATTCACCAACGATTTAATTGCACAGCCACCTTCCTGCCATCACACAACTTTCCTTACTACACTCTGCATCATCCGTTCCCGTCTCATCCAAAACATATATCCTGAATATTTAAACCCAGACACTTGTTCAGGCTGCTCACCATCTAACATAACTCACACTGAGAACTGTCCTCACTACACAACCCATAAACCTTACTCTTATCTACGTTTACTTTCAAACCCTCCTTTTACACAACCTGTCAAATCCTTTTACACATCCTCTCAAACTCTCTTCAGATTTGCCACAAAGAACCAATCAATCCGCATATAATAGGTAGGGCAAACTCCACACATCTCCATAATATATATATATATATATAATTTATTATATATCTATATATATATATATACATATATATACATATATATATATATATATATATATAATATATATATTTATAATATATATAATAATATATATATATATATATATATATATATATATATATATATATATATATATATCCACCTTCTTTCCCCAAGACTGGGGGTAAGGTGCGTGCCATGCACCGGAAATAGAAAAGTAGTAGAAGAATATGACAAAGTCGAAAAGAAAGCCCAGACTTACCGCTCCTTTATAACCTACTAGTGAGAACTCGTCGATGTCAGAAAATCCACCCTAGAGCTTCACGGGAACCCGCGACGGACCCTTACTATGGCATCTCGCCACCATCTCGTCATGTGGGGGTTCACCCCTTGGCCCAGGTGGGCCACAACCATCCCCCTCACAAAACCCCGCCCATTCTACTCCTATTATGGCACCTTTCTTCTCGCCTCTCCCAAACTCACATTTCTCTCCCCAAGCATTTTAACTCTTACTGACTCAATCCACTTTTTGCTTCGATCTCCCAGCCGGTCGATTTGCCAACGCACTCACCACTACTATCCATCCGCTTAACCCAACCGACTATCATTCATCCTTTCCAATGACCAAACCATCTCAGTACTTCATTTATTCTCCTCATTTACCACTTCTTCACACCGCACAACTCTCTAATAAGCTCATTCCTTATTTTATCAATTTTCTTACACCTACTACGCCCCTAAGATTGTCCATCTGAACACATTGTACTTTATTAATCTGTACCTCTTATTCCACGACCATAGTCTCACTATCTACTATACATTTAAGACAGGTAACGTCATAAACCCTCGATGAAAGACCCTAGCGTACTCAAGACTTAGTTTCCTTTATATCCACCAACGATTTAATTGCACCAAGCCACCTTCCTACATTTCACAATTCTCCTAGTACACTCTGTATCATCCGTTAATTTTTCATCCAATATATATCCTAAATATTTAATTAAACTCATACACTTGTTCCAGCTGCTCACCACCTACATAACTTCACATATCGAGGACTGTCTCCACTCACAACCATAACCTTACTCTTATCTACATTTAGCTTTCAAATCCCCTCCTTTACACACCCGGCCAAATCTCTCTACCAATCCTCTAAAACTCTCTTCAGATTCAGAATTCACCGCACAAAACCAAATCATCCGCATCTAATAGGTATCCTACCCTCTCTCCCATTCTCTATCATTCTAACGCCATCTCCTGCACCCCACCTCTAATTCTTTCATACCCCAAATCCATATAAAATTGAATAACCAAGGACAATATAACACATCCTAGCCTCACTCCGCTATTAATATTAAACTTACTCACTTCCGAAACCATTTATTCTTACACACGCTTCACTATCGTCACACATACTTTTGTTTCCATTCAGAAGCCTACCACCAACACCTGCCATGGAGCTTCCCCTATTAATCCTATCATACGCCCTTTGCCAAATCCATAAAACCTAAATACAATTTATTCTTCTCTCTCAATTTTCTCAATCATTTGTTTCACAATGTAAAGATTTGATCCACACATCCTCTAACCACTTTCAATGCACCTTGTTCTTTTACCAATCGTCCCTTCAGTCCCTCCGAACTCACTCTTTCCCGACCAAAAATAACCAGCATTATTCTTCCCTATCAACACTCAATAAACTAATTCCCTTATAATTTCATAGTTTACCCTTATATAAGGGTAACTATTACTGCTCTCCTCCATCCCTCGAACTATAACCCTCCAATAAACGCTTTTGTTCCACAACTTTCCAAATCCAATCAAATCACCATCTCGCCTCCGTCTTGATCATTTTTCAAACCAGTTATCGTTCATCTATACCTGCAGATTTAACCATTCTTCCAACTTTCTCACTCTAGCCCATATACCTACTAATGACCTTATCCCCCAAAATACCTATTCCTTCCTTGCACCATCAAAACCCCCACACAACATTTCACTATCACCTCGTCTTTCATTACTGCCTAATGTTTTATACAGCACTTGTTCGAAGTGGTTCCTTCCGCACTCCCCTCACATTCGTTTTCATCAGTACAGAAAGCCCGTGGATCCCTAATTCATATTCTAAGCCAGATTCTCCTTATTCTTCATTCCTTAACCGTTCGCGTTTCCTTCGAAAGAGCTCCCTATTCCCATTCACTAAGTCCGCCCATTCATTCATCCTTGCCAAAACTGTTCATTACCTCTTTTTTTCCTCCTACGTATGCACCTTTTAGTATTTCTTTTTTTTCTTCCTTATGTATTCCAAGCACCTTTCTTTTTAAACTTCATCATTGGCTTTTAGTACATTCACCACGTTTTCTTTTTTTACTTTTAACCGCTTGCAATCACCTCTTCATTCCACCCACCACTCACCGTTAACATTCTTACTTCCTACTTTAGCACATCCCATATTTCATTTGCCCTGCTAACAACTGCTTCTCATTTGCTCCCAGAATTTTGTTCAATTTCCCCTCTTGTTCACATTCAACTGATTTACTTGCGAGCGCTCTTAAATACTTATCTTTTATTACTTGTTCACTTAACTTCTCACTCTTAATTTTTACCCACTTACTTTCTTCAGTATCACCTTCCCTCTCCATCCAAGCCCACACTAAATTAATTTTACTATAAAAGAACATAATGATCCGATTAATCCCATTCCTAACCCACTCACTGATTTAACATACAACACATACTTCAACATCCTCTTTCTTCACCCACACAAAATCATCATAATTTTTCGCTCGATACCTCTCTACCTAGACACCAACTCTAGTATACCTTATGAATACTCTTGTGTTTAAATAAAGTAATTAACTTACACCATACCTCTCCGTCTCAGATATCAATCACCCTTCCTACCATTCCTCATTTCTCCGCGACACCCCAAAACCACCTGGTTATACCATCCCTTTTTTGATCACCTATGCCAACCCTTCAGGTCCCCCAAACTATCAATCTGAAGCTGCTCCTACTCACACCATCCAAAACATCATTCATATTATCCCAGAAAATCGCACTCTCTTCAACATTACCATCAGATGGACAATATGTCACAACCACACATACTTGACCTTTTCAAATTTAAATTAACGCATTAGAATTCCTTAGTACTCACACACACAGAGTTTACCATAGCTCTATACCACAAGTCACTCATCAGAATTGCAACTCCTTCTCTCCCCCTATCATTCATTTCCACACCAGCACACTCAAACATTTCATACACACACTCATTTTCCCACGGTTTTGTTTCAATCTTTGTTTTTCAGTCACAGCGAGCAAAAATTTGTCTTTCTAAATACCTCCACCACCTCTCTCCTCAACATTAATTCCTCTGACATTCCATGTAGCCATACGATTCATACATTTTCCCCGAAAGAAAGAAGGCCGTTTACGCCTTACGGCGATCGCGACCTTCTCCGAGGCATGCATTAGCAATTTCCTGGCAAAAGATAAGTGATAGTAGGAAGCCACAACTACCACCGTCCCTTTGTCGCCTTCTACGAACACGCAGGACATACGATGTGGGTCCAATTCTTCTTCCCCCCCCCCCACAT
>JABUQX010086617.1:12500-21881 GCA_015478945.1 Trachelipus rathkii
GAAGAATAGGTACGATCGGCCCCCTAAACCCAAATACCAGCGAAATAAGCGTTTGTCCATTCATTTGTATATAAAGAGGGTAAATGCCTGGAACGCTGTTTGAAAATAACAGACATACATGCTGTATTATTTTTTCAGTTAAACGATATTTAACATACACTATCAAAATTAATATTTCCCTTTGTAATTTAAAAATTTAAATTATTATTATTATTATTATTATTATTATTATTATTATTATTATTATTATTATTATTTAAAAATATCTGATACAATAATATATTATATTTTATTGCAGTAGGATTTGCAATAACTTTGACCCGGACTCGGCATAATAACTAGATTCGGACTCGGCCCTAAAAACTGGACTCGGTACATCACTACATTGTAGTATAAGTTGGTTTGTTGAACGAGTTTCCATATACAAATACCATACCTTGGCAACCATGTTCATCCCCATGGCATCTCCAGTAGTAGCTTCGAAGCGGAGATAAAGATATCGAGCTAAAATAAAGAGATGAATGTCAACTAGTCGAGCAAAATTACTCGTCGAATTAAACGATTCTTTTAAAAGAGAGAAGTTGTCCTTATTTCTTATCCATTTATATACTTCTCTGGAAAAAAAAATTATGAGCCATTAAATTCGAATTAACTGATAAAGAAATAAATATTGCACTTATTAAATATTAAATTTTAAAAACTTATATTAATAATTAATAAGAAAAAGAACTAAATCTTCCAGTGTTAAATTCGACATTAAATATCTATTTACTGTGCTAAAAATGAGAGAAGATAGGCACAATTTTAAGTAATTAAAATTTAGTGATTAAACAAATTTTGGAATATATTAATACAAATTTTCTACACCTCTTAATATGTAATGAAACTAGAAGAAGATTCCTCCAGACTAATTCAATTACAATACGAATTGTTTGCCCAGTAAAAAAATTAGTTAATTCAAATCCCAACCATTAAAGTTCAAAGTTTTTTTTTTCTTCCTTCACAAAGATTAATTTCCTTTAAATATCTTAAAAAGTTTGTTACTTTACAAATTATGTTAGTGAATGAATTTAAAATTTTATCAAAAGGAGGAAAATAATATTTAAAATAAGAAAATCTTCAAAGTTATTTACACAGCCTTTAAAGCTGATGGCAGTGCAACTACAGGTCCTCTGCTCATCCCATCTTTGAAAACTATACTTCTTGCTCCATTTGACGATGTGATAGCTTTACATCCTCTACTAGTAGAGGCAACCAAAGCGCCTTCAGTTGTAGCCAAAGGAATCATGTAATCTACACCATTTACTTTTAAAGGTCCTGCAACACCAACTGGAACAGGAACATATCCTATCACATTTTCACAGCAGGTACCTAAAACCTTAAATAATAATAAAAAAAAAGAGTAAGGTAACTTCCTCCTAACCTTAAAGGTTTTTATTTCATATAAATAGAATATGATGTACTATTTAAAAATATACATCAAATGTAAAATTTACATAGCTTATTCAAAACGATTATTATTTATATAGATAACGAGAATATATTCAACTTCTTCCTGAAAATAATAATCACTGTAGTAAAGCTAACCTTTTCATAATTATAATCTTTATAAGGCAGGTTACTGAAAGCTTGTGCATCACCAATTTTTTTGGAGAAGTAGGAACGACGAATGGAAACGGCTCTAAAAGGGTCATTCAACTTTCGTTCTAAGGTACGCTGAAGTATATAATTATTTTCTAACAATAAAAGCACCTCCTCATCATTCAGTTTAGCAATACCATCCTACAAAAAAAAAGTTTTTTTTTCTTTTTTAGGAAAAGTCTTGGGACCATACAATATATATATATATATATATATATATATATATATATATATATATATATATATATATATATATATATATATGCTTTTTCTTATATATATATATAAATATATATATATATATATATATATATATATATATATATATATATATATATATATATATATATACAGTATATAATAATAATATATATATATATATATATATATATATATATATATATTATATATATATATATATATATATAATATATATATATATATATATATATATATATATATATATATATATATATATATATATACATATATATATATATATATATATATATATATATATATAATAATAATATATATATAATATACTATAACAACCAATATATATATATAATAATAACATATATATATATATACTTTATATATATATATATAACTATAACAACAATAATATATATATATACTTTATATATATATATATATATATATATATATATATATATATACGGGTAATAAATAATAATATATATATACATATATATATATATAATAAAAAAATATATAACTATAAATATATATATATATATATATATATATATATATATCTTTCTTTCTTTCTTTCTTCACCTTCCTCTTTTCCCCAAGATTGGGGGTAAGGTGCTGTACAAGCATCCGGAAAAGCAGTTGGAGAACATGACAAACGTCGAAAGAGAAGCCCAGCCTTACCGCCCCCTCTGTACCATTAATTAGTGAGAGCTCGTCACAGACAGAAGAAATCCACTAGAGCATCGGCGGGACCGCGACGGACCCCTCACTATGGTAAATCGTCAATGTAGGTTCATCCCTGGCCCAGGTGGGCCACAACCATGCCCCCATACAAAACCCCGCCATTCTCTCCTATCATGCACCTTTATTCTCGCCTCTGCCAAACTCACATTTCTCTCCTTCAGACATTCGTTCACCGACTCAATCCACTTTCTCTTCGGTCTCCCCAGCCGGTCGCTTCCCAACACACTCACCCACTATACATCCGCTTAACCAACCGGCTATCATTCATCCTTTCCATGACCAAACCATCTCAACATACTCGCTTATTCTCTCATTTACCCCTTTCTTCCCACCACACCACTCTCTAATACGTTTCAATTACTCTCTTTATCAATTCTTCTCACACCTAGCACACCCCTAAAGATTGTCCATCTGAACACATTGAACTTTAGATCTATACTTATTCCAGACCATAGTCTCACTCTACCAGACTCTAGCACAGGTAACCTCATGTAAGACTCTAGCACACTCAAGACTTAGTCCCTTTACATTCACCAACGATTTAATTGCACCAGCCACCTTCCTGCCATTCACAACTTTCCTACTACACTCTGCATCGTCCGTTCCCTTCTCATCCAACATATACCCTAAATATTTAAACTCAGACACTTGTTCTAGCTGCTCACCATCTAACATAACTTCACACTGAGGACTGTCCTCACTCACAACCATAACCTTACTCTTATCCACGTTTACTTTCAAGCCCCTCCTTTCACACACCCTGCCAAATCTCTCTATCAATCCTCTCAAACTCTCTTCAGATTCGCCACACAGAACCAAATCATCCGCATATAATAGGTAGGGTACCCTCCACTCAACTCCATTCTCCACCATTCTAACACCATTTCCTGCCATCCCCACCTCAAATTCTTTCATAACCCCATCCATATACAAATTGAATAACCAAGGAGACATAACACAACCCTGTCTCCCTCCGCTATTAATCCTAAACCAATCACCATTGACACCATTTATTCTTACACACGCTTCACTATCGTCATACATACTTTTTGATTCCATTCAGAAGCCTACCACCAACACCATATATCACTAACACCTGCCATAACGCTTCCCTATTAACTCTATCATACGCCTGTTGCAAATCCATAAAACCTAAATACAATTTATTCTTCTTCTCCCTCATTTTCTCAATCATTTGTTTCAATGTAAAGATTTGATCCACACATCCTCTACCACTCCTAAACGCACCTTGTTCTTCACCAATCAGTCCCTCAGTCACTCGACGCACTCTTTCGACCAAAATACCAGCATATACCTTCCCTACAACACTCAATAAACTTATTCCCCTATAATTTCTACAGTTCCCCTTTTCTCCCTTACCCTTATATAAGGGTACTATTACCGCTCTCCTCCAATCCCTTGGAACTATACCCTCCATAAACATTTTGTTACACAACTTCCAAATCCAATCAATCACCATCTCGCCTCCGTTCTTGATCATTTCACTAGTAATTTCATCTATACCTGCCGATTTACCATTCTTCAACTTTCCCTTCTTACCGTACTCCTCCCTTTAAAATGACCTCATCCCCAAGATACCTATTCCTTCTTGCCATCAAGGCCGCGACATTCACTAAAACCTCATCATTACTGTTAATATTGTGCAGTTTTTTGAAGTGTTCCTCCACACTCCCCTCACATCTATTTCATTACATTTATATATAATCATAATATATATATATATATATATATATATATGTATATATATATATATATATATATATATATATAATATAATATATAATAATATAATAATATGTATACTATATATATATCTTCTTCTTCTTCTCTATATATATATAATAATATATATGTATGTAATATATAAAACCTTTTAACATGTATATGTATATGTAATAATAATAATAATAATCTAATAATAATTAAATATATATATATATATATATATATATATATATATATATATATATATATATATATATATATATATATATATATATATTATTATTATTATTATTATTATTATTATTATTATTATTATTATTATTATCTACATCCTTTCCCCAGATTAGGGGTGAGGTCCCCAGCATACACCGGAAATAAAATAGTAGTAAGAACATAATGGAAGTCGAAAAGAAAGCCCCCCCATCACCGATCCCTTTATACCCTTAAGCAAGAAGTCTTTGCAGTCAGAAAACCACACCTTAGGGCTTCACAAGAAAGCGACGGACCCTAGCTATGGTATCTCATCAATGTGGGGTTTATCTAGGCCAAGTCCACAACCATATCCCCTCCCAAAATCCCGCCAATCACTCCTATTATGCACCATTCCACTCGCCTCTGCCGAACTCAATTCTTTTTACAGACATTCCTTTAGTGACTCAATCCACTTTTTCTTCGGCCTCCCAGCCGGTCAATTCCAAGCGCACACACCACTATACATCCGCTTAACCAAACCGACAATCATCCATCCTTTCCACATCACCAAACCATCTGGATATACTCTTGTTTATTCTCTCATTTATGCCTTTCTTCACACCACACAACTCCCTAATGCGTTCAATCCTAATTTTATCAATTCTTCTCACACCTAACACGTCACTAAGACTGTCCATCTGACCACATTGTAACTTAGATCAACAACTCTTATTCCATAACATAGTTTCACTACTATACATTAACACAGGTAACAACATACCCTCATGCAAAAGCCTAGCGCACTCAAGGCTTAGTCTCTTTACATCAAACAAGGATTTAATTGAACCACCCACCTTCCTACCATGCACAACTTTCCTACTACATTCTGAATCATCCGTTCCCATTTCATTCAACATACATCCTAAATATTTACACTCTTATACTTGCTTCAATTGCTCACCATCTAACATAATTTTACACCGCGGACTTTCCTCACTCACTACCATAACCTTACTCTTATCTACATTTACTTTCAAATCCCTTCTTCTGCACACCCTGCCATACTCTTCTAACAATCCTCTTAAACTCTTTCAAATTCGCCACACAAAATCAAATCATCCGCGTACAATAAGCAGGGCACCATCCACTCACTTCCATACTCCATCATTCTAATATATATATATATATATATATATATATATATATATATATATATATATATATATATATATATATATATATATATATATATATATATATATATATATATATATATATATATAAAATTGCGATCTATATTTATATTTATATATATATATATATAACTATATATATATATATATATATATATATATATATAATATATATATGCTATATATATATATATATATATCTTCATCTTCATCATCTACCTTTTTTTCCCAACCCTGGTATAAGTCATGCATCGGAAAAGAAAAGCAGTAGAAGAATATGACAAAAGTCGAAAAGAAAGCCCAGCCTTACCGCCTCCTCTGTACCATTAATTAGTAAGAACTCGTCGCAATCAGAAAATCCACCCTAGAGCTTCACGGGACCGCGACGGATCCCCTCACTGTGTGGTAAATCGTCAGAGTGTAGGGTTCATCCCTGGCCCAGGTGGGCCACAACCTGCAACACCCCGCCATTCTCTCATATCATGCACCTTTCTTCTCGACTCTGCCAAACTCACATTTCTCTCCCTGCAAACATTCCATTACTGACTCAATCCAGTTTTCTTCGGTCTCCCCAGCCAGTCGATTCCCAACGCACTCACCACTATACATCCGCTTAACCAACCGACTATCATTCATCCTTTCCACATGACCAAACCATCTCAACATACTTTCATTTATTCTCTCGTTTACCCCTTTCTTCACACCACACAACTCTCTAATACGTTCATTCCTCATTTTATCAATTCTTCTCACACCTAGCACCCCTAAGATTGTCCATCTGAACATTGAACTTTAGATCTATACTTCTTATTCCAGACCAAGTCTCACTACTATACAATAACACAGGTAACAATATACCCTCATGTAAAGACCCTAGCACATTCCAGACTTAGTCCTTTTACATTCACCAACGATTTAATTGCACCCAGCCACCATCCTGCAATTCACAACTTTCCTACTACACTCTGCATCATCCGTTCCATTCTCATCCAACACATACCCTAAATATTTAAACTCAGACACTTGTTCCAGCTGCTCACCATCTAACATAACTTCACACTGAGGACTGTCCTCACTCACAACCATAACCTTACTCTTATCTACGTTTACTCAAACCCCTCCTTTTACACACCTGCCAAATCTCTCTACCAATCTTCTCAAACTCTTTCAGATTCGCCACAAGAACCAAATCATCATAATAGGTAGGGCACCCTCCACTCATCTCCATTCTCCATCATTTAACACCATTTCCTGCCACCCCCACCTCTAATTCTTTCATAACCCCATCCATATATAAATTGAATAACCACTCCGCTATTAATACTAAACCAATCACCTTTGACACCATTTATTCTCTTACACACGCCTCACTATCCTCCACTTACATACTTTTTTAATTCCATTCACAGTATATCATAACAACATATATCACTAACACCTGCCATAGAGCTTCCCTATTAACCCTATCATACGCCTGTTGCAAATCCATAAAACCTAAATACAATTTATTCTTCTTCTATCTCATTTTCTCAATCATTTGTTTCAATATAAAGATTTGATCCACACATCCTCTACCACTCCTAAACGCACCTTGTCTTCCCAAAAGTCCTTCAGTCACTCGACCTACTCCGACCAAAATAACAACATATATCTTCCTACAACCTCCAATAAACATTCCCATACCAGCATATATGTTCCCTACAACACTCAATAAACTTGTTCACTATAATTTCTACAGTTCCCTTATCTCACCCACCTTTATATAAGGGTCACTATTACTGCTGCCTCAATCCCTTGGGACTATACCCTCCATAAACGCTTTATTACACAACTTCCAAATCCAATCAATCACCATCTCGCCTCCGTTCTTGATCATTTCGCCAGTAATTTCATCTATGCCTGCAGATTTACCATTCTTCAACTTTCTCACTCTACCCATTACCTCCTCCTTGCTAATAACCTCATCCCCAAAATACCTATTCCTTCTTGCACCATCAAACCCACACACATTCACTATCACCTCTTCATTACTGTTAATATTATACAGATTTTCGAAGTGTTCTTTCCACACTCCTCACATCCATTTCATCAGTTACGAAAGCACCATCCTATTCATTATTCACAGGCAAGGTTCACCTTATTCTCATTTCTTAACACTTTCGCGCTTCTTCAGAAGAGCTTCCTATTCCAATGAAGTTCCCATTCATCCTCCTTCCAAACTGTTCATTTACCTCTTCTTTTCTCCTACGTATGCACCTTTTAGTATTTCTTTTTTCCTCCTTATATAATTCCAAGCATCTTTCTTTTGAAATTTCATCATTTGCTTTTAGTACTTTTAACCGCTTGCATCACCTCTTCATTCCACCACTCACTTAACATTTTTACTTTCTACTTTAGCACATCCACATACTTCTTTTGCACTGCTAACAATTGCTTCCTTCATTTGCCCCCAGATTTGTTCAGTTTCAACTTGTTCACAATCAACTGATTTACTTGCGAGCGCTCTTATATACTTATCCTTATTACCTTGTCCACTTAACTTCTTAATATATATTATATATATATTCACAGCAAAAAAATTTAATCGAACCACTTTAAAAATAACCATTCTGATGTAGCCACTTTATGACGTTTCCAACGATAGAAAGCAAACTAGTGAAAGAATCGTACGTCTGGTAGAAAGAGACTGACTACCCGAAAGGCGGAAATGTTGCTGCTAAGAGAGGTGCTTACGACCCTAGATAACAGCTACTGAATTAAAGAAGACGCATCCACAGCTGCTTAAAGACGTGTCGGTACAACAATCCAACATCGCCTCCAAACGAACCTGCATCTTCCGTATCGATTCGCCAAGCTATATAGGCATTGGACTAGTGAAGACTGGATGAAGGTCATGTTTTTTTCCGGATGAAAGCACATTTAAGTGCATAAGGGGGACACCCAAATGCGTACGACGTCCAAATTCCATCAGCAGGTATTATTCCAAGTAAGCAGTTAGGCCTGTCAAGCATTCGGATCAGGTAGTGGTGTGGAGTTGTTTCAGTGGAAATACTGGTAAGGGAGGCCTGTACTTCCTTCGTAAGAATGTTACAATGAATAGTGAGCGGTATGTTTTGGGGGACCATTTTCTCTCCTTTATAAACATTCATCAAACGGATTTTTTTACGCAATAACCATACCATAGCGTGTCAGGACGTACCTTGCACGCCACCATATTGCCATTCTAGATTGGCCAGGGAACAGCCCTGACCTTAATCCGATAGAAAACTGCTGGTGCATAAAACACCACCTAGCAACGGCAGAAACCTCATCCATACCACGTCTTATCGAATCGCTAAAACTCCTTTGAATAAGCATGGACCACAACTACATGAACTCACTAGCGAAATCTATGCCTAAACGGTTTGAAATGGTCATCAAAGACAAGGGGCATACGTAGGAGAAAAAAAAAGGTAAATGAACAGTTTGGTAGGAGGATGAATGGAGACTTACAAGGGAATACTCTTCTGGAAGAAGCGCAAAAAAATTAGGAAATGAGCCAAGGAGCCTGCTAGAAAATATGAATAGGAGATGGTGCATGTGATGAAATGGATGTGAAAAAGAATGGAGGAACACTCAGGCTATATCGTGGCAAAAGTGAGGA
>JABUQX010086618.1:0-10000 GCA_015478945.1 Trachelipus rathkii
GAAGGAGATCAATTTAACGAACATAGCAACTACAAAGCAAAATAAGACCTGAAAAGAACTAAATCCATCAAGTAACAGTGCACAGCTATCCAAATTAGAAGATACAACATCTTTTAGCACACCCTGCCACATAATTCTCTCTACCAATTCTCTCAAACTCTTTCAGATTCGCCTCACAAAAACCAAATCATCCGTATACAATAGGTAGGGCACGCTCCACTTCTTTCCATTCTCCATATTCTAACACATCCTCTGCAACCTCACCCTCTCGTTCTTTCATAACCACAGATAAATAAAAATCGAAAACAAGCAACTAGTAACGGAGATGCGGAGTAACGTATCCTGCCCACCTGTATATATATAATATATAATATATATCTATATATATTATAATTATATATATATATATATATATATATACTATATATATACTATATTATATATGTTATATATTATTATATATATACTATATACTATATAATATTTCCAATGTATTCGTCATCTTTTATAATTTCGTTTGCCAAATATTATATACCCAATATAAATGAAGCAAGCTACTAGGTTTGGTTAACCCAATATACAAGGGAATAGGAATGGGTAATGGACCCTTATTAGATAAGAATACTGGGTTCACCTGACCGCAATATGAAGAACAAAAACTGACAAACAAAGAGCAAGCAATGGTGTCAGGTGACCCAATAAAAGATCAACAACTTGAGTCACATGAATCCCTCTACTATAGAAGAACAAGCAACTTGTCCAGTGAAACCCTATTATAAATGACAAGCAACTGGGGTAAGGTGACCCCAATATAAAGAACAAGAAACGGACAATGTAAATTACAAAGAACTGAGGTCCGTGACAGCAATATAAAGAACACTTCAACTGGTCAGGTACCCGCAATATGAGAAGTAAGGAATGTGGGCCGAGTGACCCAAGTTCAGACAATCAACTACAAAGCAAAAATTATAGACCTGAAAAGAACTAAATCCATCAAGTTAAAAGTGCACAGCTACCAAAATTAGAAGATGACAACATCTTTTATCAGCACCCTTCCAATCTCTCTACACTCATCTCAACTTCTTCAGATTCGCCTCACAAACCCAAATCATCCGGATAAATAAGCAGGGCACCCTCCATCTCTTCCATTCTCCATATTCTAACCACCATCCTCTGCCAGCCCCTCCTCTCGTTTCTTGTCATTAACCTACTAGATAAATAAAAAATCGAAAACTAATTCCGTTAGTAACGGAGAGGCGGAGTAGTATCTGCCACCTATATATATATATAATATATTATATATATAATATTATATATATATATATTATATTATATCAATATAATATATATATATATATAGTATATATATAATATATATATATATATATATATATATATATATATATATTATATTATATATATATATATTATATATATATATATATATATTATATATATATATATATATATATATATATAATATTATATACATATATATATATATATATATATTATATGACTTTATTTATTAACCATCCTCCCAGTTGGGTTTTCACCCTGACAATATGACTAGCATCTTTTTCCTTCTAACAACCAAACTCTTGGATCTCCAGAGAATCATTAGAAATTATTTCTGGGCGCAATGGTTTCTGATGCCAGTGCTTGAGTTATACACTCAGGTAGGCTTTTTCACCCTTTCAATGGAGCTTGCACCTCTTCCATCTGACCCCCAAATGCATTTCTCATGAAAACTCCAGGTGAAACTCTAATCTTTAACCTCAACATGACACTTAAGTGGCCACGTTTTTACAGACAAGTAAAAAAAGAACAAGGTAAAAGCCGGTCTGCTAGCCTGTCGCCGTATATATATACTTATTATAAATTGAAGTTAGGGGTTCCCTGCCTTTAATATAACCAAGCAACAGAGGACTCTGCTTCATATGATCTCGATGTGTCCCGGCTTTATCATAAACTCATCTGCCAGAAAATTTAGTGCAATTTGTTCATTAATATTACAATCCAACAGTTTCAATTTCCTAAAATAAGTAATTTCCAAAAGAACTAATTGGGCGAAATATTGGTCGCTCCCTGCCATTTATATTTCAGATTAATTATATATTTTATATTCTTATTAATAATTTATGAAAAGAAATTTGTCGAAAATTTTTGCAACTCCTCCATTAATTTGCAAGGTATGAACAAATTGTAGTGTTCTGCTGCACATTGAAAACTAATCATAGTCAATTTATAAAATTCTTTGGCTACAATAATCTGGCAGGTCCCATTCCAAAAGCCTTCTCATCCTGACTGCTGAAAGCTATTTAGAATTTAGAAGTTCTTGCAGCCTTCAGTCTTCAGTTTCTTCTCTCCGTTGTACTTCAGTTTCTTCTCTTTTATTTTCGCTCTGTTTTCATCATCCATCTTCGACAACAGTCAGATCATATTATATATAAGATATAATTATATATATATATATATATATTAATAGATATTTATATATTATATATACTATATATATATATACTATTATATATATATATATATAATAATATATATTATATTTCCGCATGTTTCATCTGCAACTGCTGTAGTAATTCTTTCGTTTGCCAAGATAATACGTCCAATAATAAACGAAGAAGCTAACCTAGGGTTTATGTAAAACCCATCAAAGAATAAGGGAAATGGTAACGTGGACCCCATTATTAAAGAAGATACGGGTTACCTGACCCAATATAAGAACAAAAAACTGACAAAACAAAGAACAAGCAACTGGGTCAGGTGAACAATATACAAAGATCAAAACACGAGTGAGTCACATGACCCCTATATAAAAAACAAGCAACTTGGGTCACGTGACGCTATTATAAAGAAAAGTCAACTTCGTGTAAGGTGACCCAATATTAGAAGAACAAGAAATACTGACAATGTAAATACAGGAACTGAGGTCCGTGAGCGCAAATTAAGAACAATCACTTGGGTCAGGTACCCAATATTGAAATATAGGAATTGAGGAAGGAACATTTCAAGAACAAGCAACTACAAAAGCAAAATTATAGAACCTGAAAAGAACAAATTCATCCATAGTTAACATCTCACAGTCCAAATTCAGAAGGTGACAACATCTTAAGCCACCCTGACCAATCTCTCTACCAATCATCTCAAACTCTCTTCAGATTCGCATCACAAAACAAATCATCTGATAAAAATAGGTAGGGCACGTCTCACTCTCTTCCATTCTCCATAATTCTAAGACACCATCCTCTGCCACCCTCATCTCTCGTTCTTTCATAACCCCAGATAATAAAATCGAAAACTAATTCCGTTAGTAACGGAGTAGTGGAGTAACGTATCCTGCCCACTTATATATATACGTATACCGATATGTATAGCTATACTATTAATAATTATATACGTATATATATATACTATATATATATATATATATGATATATATATATATATATATATATATATATATATAATAATAGATATATATTTCCAAGTGTATCTGGCAACTTGCTTCATATTTTCGTTTGCGCAAAATTAATACCCGCATATAAAGAACAAGCAATCTAGGTATTGTATCCATATAAGAATAAGAAATGGGGTAACGGACCATTATTAAGAAGAAGAATACTGGTTCACTGACGCCCAATAAAGAACAAAAAACTGACAAAACAAAGAACAAGCAACTGGGTCAGGTGACCCCAAAATAAAGATCAAACAACTGAGTCACTTGACCCCTATAAGAACAAGCCACTTGGGTCACGTGACCCTATTTATAAGAACAAGCACTGGGTAAAGGTCCCAATATAAAGAAAGAAACTGACATGTAAAATTACAGGAACTGAGGTCGCGTGACAGCATATAAAGAACACATCACTTGGGTCAGTTACCCAATATTGAAGAATAAGGATTGAGGCCAGCGTGCACCCCAATTTCAAGAAACAAGCAACTACAAAAGCAAAATTATAAAACCTGAAAAGAACTAAATTCATCAAGTTACCAGTGCACAGCTACGCTCAAATTAGAAGATGACAACATCTTTTAGCACACTCTTCCTGCCAAATCTCTCTACTACCAATCATCTCAACTCTCTTCAAGATTCGCCTCACAAAACCACAATCATCTGGATAAAATAGGTTAGGATGCGCTGCCACTCTCTCTCATTCTCCTAATTCTAACCCATCCTCTGCCACCCTCACCTCTCGTTCTTTCATAACCACAGATAAATAAAAATCGAAAAAACTTTTTATTTTTTAACGGAGAAGCGGAGTAACGTATCCTGCCCACCTATATAGTATAATTAATATAATATATATAATATAATATATATATATACTATATATATATATTATATATATAATATTTAATATAGTATATATATATTATACTATTGATATATTATTTCCAAGTATCGGACAACTGCTTAGTAATTTCGTTTGTCCAATATTAATACCCAATATAAAAAACAATCAACTAGGTCATGTAACGGCCAATATAAAGAGATAAGGAATGGGGTAATGACATCATTATTAAGGACAAGATACTGGGTTTCTCACTTACCCAATATGGAGAACAAAAAACTGAAAAAACAAAGAAAACTGGGGGCAGGTGACCCCAATATAAAGATCAACACTGAGTCACATGACTAATATAAAGAATCAAGCAATTGGTACGGACGCGCTATTATAAGAACAAGAACTGGGTAACTGACCCCAATATAAAGACAAGACTGACAATGTAAATTACAAGGAACTGAGGTCCGTGACAACCAGCCAGTTAGCAAATATAAAGAATAATCAACCTTGGTCAAGGTACGCTAATGATTGAGAATAAGAATTGAGGGCCAACGTTGACCCATTTCAAGAACAAGCAATACAAAAGCAAAATTATAGACCTGAAAAAAACTAAATCCATCAAGTTACCAGTGACAGCTATCCAAATTAGAAGATGACAACATCTTTAGCACACCCTGCCAAATCTCTCTACAATCCATTCTCAAACTCTCTTCAGATCCGCCTCACAAACAATCATCCGATACAATAGGTAGGCACGCTGAGCACTCTCTTCCATTCTCCCATAAGCTCCTAACACCACTCCTCTGCGCACCCTACCGTCTCGTTTCTTTCAGTAACCACAGATAATAAAAATCGTAAACTATCGTTGTAACGGAGTTTGCGGAGTTAAGGTATCTCGCCCACTTTATATATATAATATAATTATATATATATATATATAATAGTATATATCTATAGTATTATTATATATATATTATATATAAATTATTATATATATATATATATACGTAGTATATATTATATAATATATATTATATATATATATATTTTCCCAATGTATCTGGCAACTGCTTTAGTATTTCGTTTGCCAAAACGTGATACCAATATAAAGAACAAGCAACTAGGTTCCGTAACCCCAATATCAAGAATAAGGAAATGGGGTATGGACCCCATTATTAAGAAGAAGATTAAGGGCTTTTCACCTGACAATAAGAGAACAAAAAACTACAAAACAAAGAGCTAAGCAACTGGGTCAGGTGGACCCCAATATAAAGATCAAACACTGAGTCACATGACCCCTATACAAAGAACAAGCAACTTTGGTCACGTGACCCTATTATAGAGAACAAGCAACTGGTAGGACCCCAATATAAAGAACAAGAAACTGACAATGTAAATTACAAGGAACTGAGGTCCGTGACAGCAATATAAAGAACAATCAACTTGGGTCAGGTTACCCAATATTGAGAACAAGGAATTGGGGCCACGTGACCCCAATTTCAAGAACAAGCAACTACAAAAGCAAAATTATAGACCTGAAAAGAACTAAATCCATCGAGTAACAGTGCAACAGCTATCCAAATTAGAAGATGACAACTCTTTTAGCACACCCTGCCAAATCTCTCTACCAATCATCTCAAACTCTCTCAGATTCGCCTCACAAAACCAAATCATCCGGATATAATAGGTAGGGCACGCTCCACTCTCTTCCATTCTCCATAATTCTAACACCATCCTCTGCCACCCTCACCTCTCGTTCTTTCATAACCCCAGATAAATAAAAATCGAAAAACTAATTCCGTTAGTAACGGAGTAGCGGAGTAACGTATCCTGCCCACCTATATATATATATATATATATATATATATATATATATATATATATATATATATATATATATATATATAGAATATATATATATTATATATATATATATATATATATATATATATATATATATATATATATATATATATATATATATATATATATATATATATATATATATATATATATATAGTATATATATATATATATATATATATTATCACAATATATATATATATATATATATATATTTCCATGTTCTAGTATTCAGGATTGGTTTACAAATATTAATACCCCAATATAAAGAACAAGCAACTAGGGTTATGTAACCCCAATATAAAGAATAAGGAAATGGGGTAACGGGACCCCATTATTAAGAACAAGATACTGGGTTCACCTGACCCCAATATGAAGAACAAAAAACTGACAAAACAAAGAACAAGCAACTGGGTAGGTGACGCCCAATATAAAGATCAAACACTGAGTCCACAAATGAGCGCCTATATAAAGAACAGCACCTTGGGTCACGAGACCCTATTATAAAGAACAAGCAACTGGGTCAGGTGACCCAAATATAAAGAACAAGAAACTGAAAATGTAAATTACAAGGAAACTGAGGGTCCGTGAACGCAATATAAAGAACAATCAACTTGGGTCAGGTTACCCAATATTGAGAACAAGGAATTGGGGCCACGTGACCCCAATTTCAAGAACAAGCAACTACAAAAGCAAAATTATAGACCTGAAAAGAACTAAATCCATCAAGTTAACAGTGCACAGCTATCCAAATTAGAAGATGACATCATCTTTTAGCACACCCTGCCAAATCTCTCTACCAATCATCTCAAACTCTCTTCAGATTCGCCTCACAAAACCAAATCATCCGGATAAAATAGGTAGGGCACGCTCCACTCTCTTCCATTCTCCATAATTCTAACACCATCCTCTGTCACCCTCACCTCTCGTTCTTTCATAACCCCAGATAAATAAAAATCGAAAAACTAATTCCGTTAGTAACGGAGTAGCGGAGTAACGTATCCTGCCCACCTATATATATATATATATATATATATATATATATATATATATATATATATATATATATATATAATATATATATATATATAATATATATATATATTATATTTATATATAATATATATGTTATATATATATGATAAAGCACGTTAAAAGGTAGTTTATATATATATTAATATATTATATATATATATAATATATATATATATATATATATATATATATATTATTAATTATATATATATATATTTATAATATTATATTAATATATATTATATATTATATATATATATATGAAAAGTCCGATTGCTTAAATTGTAATAAAAACCCCAGTAAATAACAGGATGTAGAATCCCTTAAAGTAAAATTAATTAATTGTTTATGATTTAGAAACTATTTGGAAAAAACACATATTGTGAATAACATTTTACTTCAATAATATTCTCACGATATTAATAATTTTCACACGGTTTTCCCTAAGGGTTTTTCCCAAATTTCGCAATAGTAATTTTCATATTAAATTTTATTTTGCATAAAAGTTGAAATTTCGCAATAAATCGCCGGATACCCATCCTATTGCTAAAACAAAAAAATAAAATGTTTACCGAAATCGTAAACAACCAGTGGGTATAAAAGCCATGGATCATGGGCTAGAGCTCATTATTCCGACCTTATCAACTAGTATACAAAAGTAAAAACGACAGTATAATTTTATCAGTGAAACTAAATCGAAATAAATAAAAAACTCTAAGTCCATTTGAACTTAGAAAATTTTCCAATTAATTTTCACTTAGTAAAATTATCCAAGATTTTAATTTCAACTTAGGAAAATTTCGAACAAACGCGATCTCAGAATTAAAATTTTTAAAACAAATTTAGAATTCATTTTGAATTTATTTAAAACAAATTTTAAATATTATTTTAAATAAATAAATTAAATTCCTTTAACCCCAATACCAACTTTACAGTTTTGGTAATGTAAGTAGACGAAGCAGTTTAAATTTTAATTATTATTATTTGAAAAATTTTAATTTAAAAATTTATTTTAGAATTTTTATTTTTGAATTTTTTGAAAATTCTAAAATAATTTTGGGTGACTCAATATCATTTTCGTCTCAAATTTTCACATGAATGAAAAAAAATTGTTGTTAGTTTCGCGACGCCATTTTAGTTTACTACAAATTAATTCGAATGTCAAAATAAAAATAATAATAATAATAAAAATAATAATAATAATAATAAAAATAATAATAATAATAATAATAATAATAATAATAAAATATTAATAATAATAATAATAATAATAATAATAATAATAATAATATTATTAATAAAAATAATAATAATAATAATAATAATAATAATAATAAAAATAATAATAATAATAATAATAATAATAATAATAATAATAATATAATATAATAATAATAATAATAATAATAATAATAATAAATATATAGTTATAATAATACTGAAAAAGGAAATTGGCTGTCTACAACGATTTAGACATTAGTAATACGTCATTTTAGCATCACAGGATATTCATACTTACGTCATTTTTATTAGGTCATTGAACGTGAGTAATATATATTTAAACACATAAACTTACATGACTATGTGTGAACCAGGTAACTGGGCGTAAAAAGTTATATTTACGTGTGTACCAGGAATACACAAATTATGTACATTTATGTATAGCGCGAGACCAAAAATTATATATATTTTAGCATACCACATAAAATAAATATATATATATATATATATATATATATATATTTAAATTTTATATATATATATTTTTATATATATATATATATATATATATATCTTTTTATATATAGTATCTTATATATATATATATTAATAACATACCTGAAAACATTTGTGAACGTATTGTATGCAATACTTACTCATGTATACAATATAATATATATATATATATATATATATATATATATATATATATATATATATATATATATATATATATATATATATATATATATATGAAAAATATTTATTATACTTATACTATATATATATATGATATGTATAAATATGTTGGTACAAATATATATATATATAACATAAATTTATATATACTATATATATATATATATATTATATATATATATATATATATATATATATATAATATATATATATATATATATAATTATATATATAATTCGTTTAAACGGTAAATTAACAGAAAGACTTTTATGAAATCATTCCGAATTTTAAATATACGAATGGTTTGATTGTAGCTTTAGAATTTATTGAAGTTCTCTAGGTCCAACCTTGAATTAAAATATCTCTGAAAATACTAACTACTTAACTTAACCTAACTTACTAATTTAAAAATATTACTTAAAATTTTGAAATTGACATTTATATAATTGTGAACATTTTGACATTTATTAACAATCTGAAAAGTGCTAATAAACTCAACTTTCTTAATTTTATGAATTACGACAATAATCTATTTATGTAAATATAGAACTATAAAAATAAAGAAATAAAACTGAACAACTTTTCATAAACATTTTCTTCAAGAAGTAATTATCGCAAGGAATACTTAGCAGCGTTACTAGGTATTGAAATCATTAATAGAGGCTGCAGTTTTAGCTAAACCGCTATAGAAATAGGAAAATACCCTAGGACATAAAGCACCCGACAAAATCTTCTTGATTTATAATAACGCCTCAAAAGCGGTATACATAGCTCTCGAAAAGTAAGGGGTTTTGAGAAAACAGTCGTAAGCAGAAGAGACCCAGAAAATAAAGCTAAATCACCAGCAGTCCATATATATATATATATATATATATATATAT
>JABUQX010086619.1:0-32500 GCA_015478945.1 Trachelipus rathkii
AGATAGAGATATATTACTTGAGCTACATAGGACAATCATGCTCTCACATTAACGGCTTGAAGAGATAGCTAGCATCGGATAGAGAACATAATTGGATTGACAGCGTTATACTGCTTGCTGTACCATCGTATCTGGATTCGATAGCGTGACCTACTTTCCGCGATTCCGATCCTCTCTCAGCTGTGTCCGCTTGGTTTTTAATGAACAGCTGAAGAGTTTTGTGCGAGTCCGTCTAAATCGCGTTTTCTGTGCAGTTCATGGTTCGTGTGTGGTAGGGGGCGGATGTTGCGTGGGTGCGATTGCCTTCACTCTGCTCTTCAGTTCATTTTGCGCTCTTGGTTTCGCTGGCGCCGAGAGAGGTGGCGGAGTCTGTTCTCTTGTGTCTGTTCATACGAAGAATCACAGACCAGTCTTTCTCGTTGTGAAATTTCTTCCTTCTCGAACAAATCTTATATAAGATTATTTGATTAATTCTTGCTTCTTACTATTTGTCATTTCTCGCTAATGCAATACACGTTGACATTTGGATTTTGAGCATCTGCTCCAAAGAAATTATGCGATTTGGGGTTGTGTTTACCACACACGCAACTTTTGTCCCCAAGTACCCTTGACTCGATGTAGATATTCACTGGCAAGTCATGCCGGTCTCATGCCTTGTTGAGAACAATGGATCGCGATTTCTCAAGGTGGAGGTAAACTTTTCTATGTTTTGTAATTACTACGAAGGCGTCATTTTTAAGAGGGAATGTATTCTTGATACAAATTGTGGCAAATGGCCAACAAACGAACACTTTCGCATGTGTGTTCGGTGGATCTTTCCTGATGTGATTAGTTTGAAGAATTGTGTTGTGCCACTGAGCCAATTAAACATCATAGGGTCAAAGGTTTGGTAATGACTGATGTTTATGTTGACTGTACATTTATGGTGAGCTCGGCACTCATAGGCGGCGTCTTTCCTTTTGGCGCGAAGATGGTGCGCTCGTTCCACACTCGGGTTTCTGAGAGAGAGGCATATGGCTCTCATCGAGCGAGGGGAGAACTCGTTGGGAGATTGATTAGGGCCTTCTCTTTTTTGACTTTCCTTCGTTTTGCGTCCTAAAGTCAGCTTCTTCGTCGATACTCATTCTGCTGGTCCTGTTGTTACCTGATGATTTGATCATTGAACTAGGCCGTTGTTTGGTTAGGCCTAATATTGAGCAGCTTGATTTGATTAACCTCCAACCCTCCGAAATAGCAACGTTTTCGGTTATCCGGGTTTGTTATAATAACGACTTTCTTTCTTATTTAAATGAGATTAATAAGAAAACTTTCTTCACGTTATTAATTTTGACTCACTATAATTTCATTTACTTATCCACTATCAATATTAGCACTGAACTAACGAGGAAGTACCGGATTTTTTTTTTCTTTTTTTTCCAATTATTATGTAATCTGACTCCAATTAGGGGGTTTAGCCCCCTGTCGCTCACGGGGTTACCAAAATGACGTCTAGGCCGAAATCATCGAATGGGGGATTAATTAGAGCACTTTCCTCGTAGTTGGTTTATTGTGATAGTTAGATAACAATACATACAAAGATGATTTTCATTAAATAATTTGGATAAGTAATGCGATGGGGGCATATATCAACGTTGCACTATTATGAATTACATGCAGAACTACTAATAAGATTATCACTATGTTCCTATCCTATAATTAGACCTTCCAGCCTTTGGTTCAGATCTTAACAAGCTTTTGCTAGGGCATTGCCTCCGCATGGTTTGTGCTGTGGAGGTTGCTCTACGGTATATATTCTTTGTGTGTTTAAGGCCACCACGATTCATAAATAGTCCGAGATTAATATTGAAATCACTGAACTGAGGGGTGGTTCCTAGGCACCAATTAATAAGTACTCGAAATAATTTATGACACATTTTCCTTTTGAGAAGGAAAAGAGGCCAAACTTGACTTTCAAATAGACGTTACATTAGTAGAGTATGAAGCAGACCGACCATTTATCAAAGTGATTATGCATGAAGACTTGCAATTAGTCTCTTACACAGTTTACATACACTCTCTGAGAAGCATGCTCTTAATTTACGAGCATTCCCTAACGTAATTTCACCTTATATATATATTATATATTAATATATTATAAAAAAAACAAAAAAAAAAAAAAAAAAAAAAAAAAAAAAAAAAAAAAAAAAAAAAAATATATATATATATATATATTATATATACTATAAATATATATATATATATTATATAATAATTTATATATATATATTTTTATATAATATTCCAATTCTAACAAAATTATATTCGTATGTGATGTGATCGATACATCCCAATATCGATGTATCGATCAATCTGTAATATCATATTTTTTAGCAAGTGTTTTATCCCTTACACGGAACGGAATATAAACCAAAAAGTGATTTGTTTTTATTAGCACTTATTTTTTTGTGTTTTTTTTTGTGAGAATATATTTTCATTTAAAATGTTAAGTGAAACGATAAAAAAACTGCAAAGAATTTTTTGAATACTATTTCTGTAAATTAAAAGTTTATAGTTTTTAGATACAGATAATTTACGTCAAATGTTAGGTCATTTACCTATATAATTAACAATAATATTATTGATATGTTATATCTGGTTGTTTTGTGTTGGTTGGTGGGTGGGTTATGGGTTTTTCTTGTTGTTGGTGGTCTTTGTGTTGTTCTTGTTTTTTTGTGTTTTCGTGGTTGTTGTGTTGTGTCTTGTGGGGTTTTTAGTTGATTTGGGGGATTAGTTTGGTCTCATGATGGTATTCGCGTTTGGGTGTCTCTATTTGTTGTTGATGTTAGTTTATGGTCGTTATTGGTGGTTGTTGTGTTGGGGTGGTAGTGGTGTTGGTGTCGGTTACGGATTTCTCTTGTTACAGCCACTAATTGAAATCATATATAGGTTTGCAGTAAGATACATATATAACTTTGTGACACTATTTCAAAACATATTAGTTCATTATAGATTGATCTATTGCTGCACTCATCTAAAATCATATTTGTTCAATAATTCACTAATCTAGTTAAGCATGGACTAAATTTAAATATATATACTCTTAACAATATATTAACTCATATGTAACACCAGCTAACCTGAAATCAATATATAATCAATTTTAATATATGATTATTACTCGTTAATTGCAATCCTGCATATAAGTTCAATAAATTTACTCGATCTAATTAACATTTAATTGAAAAAAAAAAAATAAATTAAACAAAGCCAATAAATAATAACCAGATGGTTCCTCATTGTTGAAAATATTTTCCGCTTTTGATACCATTTTTTCCATGGGAAATCATTAGCCATTAAACATAGTCCCTCATTTAATATAATTATTATCGATTTCATTATGTTTACACATTATCTAACATTACAGTTACTTCACATTGTATGTTTATATTTTTTTATTACTTTCCTAAGTTAAATGATTATTTCATTTCATTTCTTTTCCTTTAAATTATAATTATTTTATTACTTATTTTTTTAATAGTTAAAACTTGGTTTTATTAATTTAAAATTAGTGTCTATTATTATAACTATTTTCATAATTATTATATTTTTAAATATTTTTACTTTAATAATTCTCTATGTATTTAAGGTTATATTATATATATATATATATATATATATATATATATATATTATATATATATTATATATATATTATATATATATATATATATATATATATATATTATATTAATTTATTTGAACTACTTGAACATGGAATCATCATTTGACATTATAGTAAGATAAAAGGAACACTTAACCTTCCGTTATTGGGTGACGGTCAAATCCTTGGGGAAGAAACGCTGAAGGGGAACTCCTAATTTGATACTGGAAATCCCCCGACATTGGGAGCAACAATTCATGGCCTTCTAAATTGAAAAAAGGAGAAAATGATGAAGAAAACGAAGAAGGAGGAAATCGTCACCTCGATTATTATAATGCTCTTCTCATTGATACAGGACTCAAGCGGCATATCTCACGCAGGTGAAGGCAACTATATATTATATTATTATATATATATATGTATATATAGTATATATATATATAATAAATATATCTATATATATATATTATATAATATATATATAGTATATATATCTATAGGTGCTAATATATCTTTTGGCTAATTGGGTGGCTTCTTTTGATAGCAAGGCCCTATATAAGATAATGATGGAGATTTAACAAATCCTTATTTCTTAAACGATGTATTTATTCAGCATAAGTAAAGATATATAAACCCGTGCTGTTGAGATACTCTTTTTTCTTCATAAGTAGAATGAGCAGTCACGCCTTTCCTGAATTTTGACTCCCTTCTTCGAATCCCTTCCTTTTTCGAATTCTGACGAAAAAAATCAGAAATTTTCGGGACAAATAGTGGCGGCCCTTTCCTGATTTGACTCCCCTAGCTTGAGCTGAAAGCTGCGTTTTCTTGTACACTGTGAAGTATGTCGTCGCCATATGCATCTCCTAACAAAAGCGGTGACACTTTCATCCCTACAATGCATGCCAATGCAAGACCACACAGGCCTCAATGGTGTTGAACGACTCCTTAGGACGGTTTCAAATTACGACGTTGAAGTGGCCAGCATATAGTCCGAACCTCAACCCAATCGAACCTTTGTGGGATATCCTGAAACGTCGGATCCAACAGCTGCAACCCCCTCCACCGGACCCTCCGCGGACCTGTGATCAGGCACTGAACCGACGTTAATGGGACAGAAAAATCACCGCTGGTTGTTCACTTATGCCAAACATTCGCGCACTATCGAGAGCATGCCAGGACACGGGGTCAGGCAGTCATCCGTGCCAGATGGTGTCATTACACGGTAATGAGACAGACCCAACACCCCTCCGCGGCCGCCCTCGCCCGTTCGCATCAACTTTGTGTGTTTGCACCCGCGCCGAGACCTCCGAACCTACTGCGAGATCCCTTTGGCTTTCACTTGGCCTCACACTCTACTCAACCTACCGGTTCTGGGAGGAATCCACCATGTTATTGTCATTGTCCAACAAAGTGTCTTCGCGTTCTTCAACCATTTCTACCCTTCCTTGTGGTGCATTACTTTTGACGAGTTAATATATATATAAATATATATATATATATATTATACTAATATATATATATATATATAGTTATATATATATTATGTTATATATATATATATATATAATCTATATACTATATATATATATTTAATATATATATATATATATATATATATTATATATATAATATATATATATATATATATATTAGTATGATATATATTATATATATTATATTATATATATATATATATACTATATATATAATATATATATATTATTATATATTAGTAGTGAGGACACTAAAAAGTTGATAAGGCAGGTCCATACAGTCCTAAGCTCCACACCATGTTAAGGAAGCTGTGTGAGTGTAACCAACCACAAATGTGTGAAGACACACTCCATACAGGCCAACAATACCCTATAAAGAGCTATCAGTTTGGGGCGGTGTGAAGAAATTTCTTGTTTAGAAGTTTGTTAGGAATGTGAAAATAATTGTGTCCCTTTCCAAGAAACATCACGAGAAAAGTGAAAACACCCAAAATATTAAGGACAGTGATTAAGCTGTGGTTTAGCTGTGTGCTTTCGAAGAAAGTGCTGTACGTTGTAGAAAGACGATTGAACCGAGTTTTTTAGGGGATCTGAACTAACATGTTGTTCATAGCCTCAATAAGAATAAGAAAAAAGTCAGCAAGGTGTAACTGCGATTGAGTGTTGGTACCGACTCTTTGGCAAGGGAGGCAAGAGTTATCGTTCCTGTTGGATGGTGGATGGGGACTCTTTCAAATGAAGGAGTCATGAAGGGGTGTGGAGTGTAGTCGTCATTTCATTATTAGTTCCAAATAAATAACCAAATTTCCAAATTTGTGATAGTCACCTTGGGCAAATGTTTCTTTTTCTCTCTTACTCCTCACATTTCTTTTGTGGTTTTTTCGGTAAAGGATCATCTCATCATTAGACGCAATATATTCAGATTTGTCGAAACAATGTTTGGTCCTCTGGTTTTGACTTAATCTTAGTGCTACTCTCAATTTGGCATTCTTCCAAAATTTTCTCTTTGAAATCTACAACTAATGTTCGGTTATTTTTTGCTTTATTTATCAATTTATGTGTTAAGAATCTTTTAATTTCTGTTTTCCTTTTTTTTGAAAATATCCATTCCTGACTGATTTAATATTCAGTACAGTTATGAATTTTCTCTAGTTCTTTGATACAAATGTGTGAGCATGCTTTACCACTTTTCTACTATAAATAACCTTGAGCCCAGAAGTGCAGCTCTCTATACATATTCTCTGAAAGTCTTCGACTGATACCCAACATTTCACCGTTCACTTCTTTTAACAGCTAATATTCTTCCCCTTCTCTTCGCTGTATCTTGTTCTGCATCTCTCAAGGAACAGAACCTCTACCTCTTCAGTGGGGAAATGGTTCAGGTGATTTGTTCTGGCTAGACATGGTCATAGTTCTTTGATTTTCTTTACAAGAAGTGCTTAAGCTTGAGGTTTGTGTGTTTTGCGGATGTTCTTAGACTGGGTGGCAAATTATGTCCAAATAATTTTTATGAACGGCATTTACCAGTTTTTGAAGCTTTGGAAGACTGATCATGACTTTTTGCATCCCCAACTGGGAAATACGAAAAAAATAAACAAAAGGTCATTATACTAAAAAACTTTCCTCCTACCATCGACTATTTTAAAGAGGTCAGTATGAATTGCGCAGAGAGCACCCCAAATGATTTCTACATGGCATGAAATGCCACAATCATTTCTCTTAAATTTTTGACGCAAAACACTCAAATTTTGTTTAACATTGCGTGCCATGAGCCTAATGTACCTGACCTTATATCTGCATGAATAATCAATTCATTCACGGGTGTAAAAGTCTATTCACCGCTAAACTAAAAACTCTTCCTCTCTAGAAAATCCGAATAAACTTTTAGTTCATATCTTCCGCGTTTCTGTCTCCCTTCGTTTGGAAATGTCAACTTAGCTTTTCTGCTTTACTTTGTTCACTCCTTTCTCTCTTCCGACGGTACCACTCTGTCCTTGAATTTATTCTAAACGCTGAAGTCTTTGTTCATAATTCTGCTTTTAATTTCACTTTAGACGTTTTCATGATCTATTACTTCTCCCTCCATAAAACTCATTTATGAGGTAATACTGTAATTTTAATCCAAATATGAGTTCTGCCCTCACTGATTATATCTGAAAAGGAAAAGCACCTTTCCGGTATAGCTTCCTGGGGTTCCAAACCTTGGTTTTAGAGTTAAATCTGGTAAAGCTGTTTCTATTCAGCCAATCAACTTCACGCCTTGCCTACTTGCTAAAGCGTGGCTTATTCAGTCTCAATGCCAAAAAAGGAGGAACAGTCTATCCCTCTTACCATATCCTATTGTTTTAACCGCTGTTCTTTTAAAGATTTCGTAATCTACTCCTTTGCAGGAAGACATAACTGAATTGCTAAATACTTCGTAACCTTCTCTAACAGACTTTTACGGGTCCGCTACGACGCTAAATTATGATATGCTTTCCCTCTTTTCCGACTTTTGGTCTTCTGTGCTTCTTTTACTTACCGTTTGTCGACGAATAATCCGACAAGGGGAAGCAATTTCGTTTGGCTTGAGTTTCGTACGCTAAAGGACTCGTCTTTTAATGAAATGAGAGAGAGAGAGGAGAGAGAGGAGAGATTGAGAGAGAGAGAGAGAAGAGAGAGAGAGGAGAGAGAGGAGAGAGAGAAGAGAGAGATGAGAGAGAGAGACAGAGAGACGAGAGAGAGAGAGAGATGAGAGCGAGAGAGAGAGAGAGAGAGAGAGAGAGATGAGAGAGAGGAGAAGAAGAGAGAGAGAGAGAGAGAGAGAGAGAGAGAGAGGAAGAGGAGAAGAGAGAAGAGAGCAGAGAATAGAAGAAAAGAGTAGAGGAGAGATGAGAGAACGAAGAGAGAGAGAGAACGAGCGAGAGAGAGAGAGAGAGTAGAGAGATGAGAGAGAGGGCGTTTTCCTCAGCGAGAGCAGAGCGAGAGAGCTTTTTCCGCAGTTATATAAAAATCAGTAACATTGCTTATAATGGTTTTTATACATGAACCTTGATTGATGCACATTTCAAGGATTTATAGCTCCTTTCTCCCTTACGGCCGATGCTAGACACTTCTGGCTCGTTCGAGAGGCGATAAGCGGGACTTAGAAATTTGCCATTCCCCTACATCATTTAATGTGTTTTCCAGTTTTCGCTTCGTGGCATTACAGTTGGTATCTTTTTTCATCTGAAGTGCGTTTGTTGTCTGTCTTCTTTTTTATAAAGTAAAACCTTTTTATATGTGTAATGTAGTTAATTATATGTTTAAATATAACTTGTGAATGTTTCATTAGTTTGCATACTATTTTTGTTCACACCAGTGTGACTATCGTGTGTATGGAACGTTGACAGATAAATAAGGATATTTTATAGTGCTGTTGTTTTGTTCGTATTTTTACGTAGAGTTTATAACAGTTTTTGATAAGATCTATTGTCATTCCTTCCACCGTCTATATAATTAAAATAAGTGAGAAATTTGAATTTTGAATCTCTAATAATTTCATTCCTCACGTATAGCAACACAGACAATGATCTCTGTCCCTTTGTTTTCATAATCTTAATATTTTAATTTTTCGTTTTCCCATTCTTTTTCCTATTTTATAATTTCTGGAGGAGGAAATCAAGTTTGAAAATTGAGTGATGTCCATATTGTCGTCGTTCATGGTCTAGAGTACACTTTATTTATATCGTTAGATTGTTATATAAGTCTTAGGGGTAGAGTGGGCTTAACACTACACAAAAAAAATAGGAATTAAGTATTACCACTTAAATATTAATTGAAATGGCATAAAAGAAGAAACTATTTAGAGTCTGGCCTCTAAAATTTTTATTTCAACTTTTTTTGTTAATACCATCTTCTTTATAACCTCTCTGATTCCTTTTCGGTCTGGCCAGTATCAAATTTTTGTAGACGACGTGCACTAGTCGTCTTAGTTAATAATGAACAGTGGTATTTTCGGTAGTTATTTTCGTATCGTATACACCTATTTACATCTTTATTAATTAACCGTATATCTGTCACTTCATCATTCCACCCTTCTATTACTCTTTTCATTTTGAAAAATTCTGACAGACACGAATAAAGAGTTTGAATGGAAAGTGGGGATTTGCTGCTTGAAGAAAAAAATACATGGCTGGTTTTCAAAGCTCCAAAACCAGGTTGCACATCTTTTTTAATTAATTATAACCTTCCAACTGCAAATACCTTCTAGCCTATTCTTCTCTTGATATGTCTGGTATTTTTTTTTTTGATCATTTTATGGAAACATAGATTGGCATGATCAATTTCCTTTTAAATACAAGGTATTAGGGGGGGAAACTGTGCGTTTCAAGGTCACACCAGAATGTTGCATGCAATGGTTCGCACAATGTGCAGAGCAACATTTCTGCACATTGGTTCTTTCATAATGCTGACCGTGTCAAGGTATGGGTTTTCAAGGTCGGTGAGACCGCAATCTGTATAGGTCTGGAAGACCACTCCCGAGGGTTCTGAGGCCTGAATCAAGGAATGTTTATAGCCCCCACAAAGGGGGGGCGGAGCTCCCCAAAGGGGGCTTTTTGGTTCCTAGAAGTTTTAATGATCGGTAGGTCATTTTTGATGGTTCCAATTGATTTCGTGATCGATTACCCCTAAATCGATCTTTAGATCGTCTTATCTACGTGCTCTGGTTGCATTTAACAATGAAAATATTTATTCGCACAGAAAAATAATTGACAAATATATTAACATTCCGATTAATCGCTGTTATTGTAAGTCTACAGACTTGAAAAGACCACTTTTTCTATACTATAAATGAAGATATGAGATATTATAGTGCTTAGGGGAGGATTTGAATAAGCGCGTAAGGGCTGTCAATCCGACAAACAGACAAACCGTAGTTTTGTCTGTCATTGATTATTAAAATTTTTATTAGTCGCGCGTGCCGCATTCACACCACACCATACAGCACCTCGCACTTTTTTCGCTAGGAATGAATAGAGATATTTGCTTCAAACTTGGTATGTGGTCATTGTGTGTGATAAACTGATCACAGGCGAGTTTGGGGTGACCCTAGGTCACCCCTAAGAGGGTGCCTGCCTCCGTAGCGCCAAGGTCAATTCGTTCTGAAAAACCATGTTAGGCTGAACGTATCGGAGGAAATTTTGGATGTGAGTTAACTATGATGACGGTAATCTCGTCGGAGACGAGTTAGGTTTCCTCTGCGTCCTCCCGTAAGGGGGGACGTAGCCCCCGTAAAAATTAAAAATGATCGTAGAGGACTGAAACTTGGAGGCTGGGTTTGAGGAGTCGGAGTCGGAGACGGAGACGGAGTTTGAGTCGGATTCGGATTCGGAGTTCAGGGACCCCGCCGGAGGTGGGTCCCTTCCTGACAGAAAAAAAAGAAGAAGAAAATGAAGAAGGAATGCAAAACAGAGGAAGAAAGAAGAAGAAAAGGAAGAGAAAGAAGAGGAGGAAAGGAAGAGGGAAGAAGAATGAAGAATGAGATAGGATTGAGAAGGAATCAGAGTGGTAGTGTCACGTGCTGGAGCGGTGCGGTTGCCGAATAGTCAATCATTTCAATTTAAATAATACAATATCATTACTGTTTACATACTGCCTTCTGTTCTAAGATTGTAACAATGATCTGTCAATTGCATCGCAAATCTTGCATAAGATAAACCTTTGTTTCTAAATGTGAGACCTGAAATTCTATCTTCAAATCTCATTTTCTTTTTATAAACGTTGACTAATATAGATTTTTTTCCTAAGGTGAAACAGCATATACTGTTTAACTATTTTCTTTTTTTATAAGTTTTTATTTTTTACTTTATGAGTTTTGTGTTTATTTTATTATTTTAATTTTTTATTTTTTTATTTTTATTTTTAATTTATTTTTCTCTTAATGATTATATTTTATTTTTAGTGTTTTTATTTTTTTATTGTTTTCTTTTTGCGTTTTTTTTTATTTAAATTTACTTTCTAGACTTTTTTTATTTTAATTTTGAAAGTGTTATTTTTAATTTATAATCTTTGTTTAATTTTTTTTAATTTTGTAAACTTTTTTAATTTTTATTAAATTTCTAAACTATTTTATTTTTAATTTTTTTTTCTATTTTTAATTTATTTTTTTTTTATTCTCTCAAAAATTTTTGTTTTGTAAAATTTTTTTTTTTTTTCATGTTATAACGTAAAAAATTTACGTTTTTACATACCCTAAAGCAGTTAAATCACTAATCAAATCACCTTCCTGTCACCCTCCCGTCCAGTTGTGATCTATTGAATTCTATTGATCTATTGATCTATGTATCTATTGATTTAAAAAAATAAATTTTTACTAAAATTGTCATGTTTTTACATACCGTCTAGAAGCAGTAAATCACTAACTCAAACCACCATTCCATCACGCTGATTAGAGTTTGATCTATTGATATATTGATCAATTGATCTATTGATCTAATTGATCTATTGATTAAGGTCAAAATTTTGTACTAAAATTGTCAGTTTTACATACCCTAATAAGACAGTAATCATGTAAATCAAACCACCATCCACTCACCCTCCTGTCCAGTTGTGATCTATGGATCTATTAATTTATTGATTCAAGTCACATTTCGAGTATCATTTTGGATAAGTAACTAAACATAAAAAATCAAATTCCTTTAATACACTTGATCAATGAATATATGCACGTACAAAGTTCTTCACACTAAATAATCAGGCAAACAAGCATCACCTGAACTAAAATATAATGTACAACGTAAAACCTAAAGCCACTTTAAGCACTGAATAACTGATAACGATTACACATCTCCCACTTCAACAAGTGAGTTTACTAACACACCTACAAAAACGGTAACCTATTCACTCTTTTTCACTTTTCAAACAATATCATTAAGCATATCAATTGTTAATTTCCACTAGACATGGTAATGGATTTAACAGATTAAATATCTATAGCCTAACTTGTGTTAATGGAACAAAATATAGACACCTCACACACACACCCACACACACACACACACACACACACGCACACACACACACACACACACACAGTGTGGCCATCAAAATTACGCTATATTGTAAACCTGAAAATCTTTAGCTTAGTCTCTTTTTTAGGCTCCGCCCCTTTCAGAAAAAATCAACGCGAAACATGAAAATGGAGTTTATTGTAAGGGTTAAAAAAATAACTTTTAATTAACTTTACATTTTTATTATTCAGAATATTTGTACATGGAAAAATAAACATTATACATTAGACATAGATAAATATTTATAATATATTAATGGAAATTAATGTACCCTTATAACCATATTATGCAGTGCGACATGAATTTTTAATAAAGAATCGCTTGTCGGTTGTGTGCTGGACCATTTTAGTACCAGCAACAATACTAACACCTCCATATTTCCCAGGCTGAAAAGTTATATTAGGCACACTGTAACACAACCCTCCTCTGCTACTTCCGTGTAAATTAGCATGAGGATTCTGTGACTCCGTCATTCTGTGCACTTTTTTATGAGGTAGTCATCAGTCTCGTACATCATCTTTATCAACATTATGCCAAATTGTTATTTCATTCATTGCTTCACTGTAACATCATGGTTTTTGATATCATCATACAATGACTCATCGTGTCCTATACTATTTTCAGAGCAACGGTCATACGTTAACTTTAACAATTTTTCAAAATTGATAGTATCTTTGTATCTTTATTGAATTGTAAGACTTTGTGCTTTTAGCAATATATTTTATATTCCATCTCTGCAGTTCTATCTAACAGCCATAAGACTTAGGTCCGTACACACCAAAGGAATTCGGCGTATGCCCAGAACCATAATCTGCTATTTCATACTGTTAGTTCACCTAAAACAGTTTTCCTGTTTCAATAATCTTCATCGTTTTCTCTCCAGCGACCAAAAATACAAGAGTCTTGTATCCGCAGTACAACGCCCTTGTTTACTTTTTAAGAGCTCGTATAATTTTAATACGGCATATGCAAGTCGTAAACTCGATGCGATAGGAATATTTGTAGAGCGTTGACATGCGTTTCGGTCTAGTGCATTTTGACATGTACAACATATTTACAGCCTAAGTTGGTAATAACGCTAGACTTCATTGGTCACATCTGATTGATTATTCCGATACTGTGTTTTCACTAGTACATACTACATTCTCCTCTGTAGGCCGTATTTTTGTGCATAATTTTCCCAAAGCGAATTGAGTACATACTATTTTGCAATGCAACCGCATCCCAGGGTTTTTCTTGATATTGTTAATATCAAGTTCGACACCTTCCTTTTCTCTGAAAAGACGGACAAGACTCTTTAAGTTTTTTCCTCGTATCAGGATCGTTCCTTCGTGAATATGTATTTGTGTGTCCTGAGCCTCTGTTTTTTTTTTTAAGAAGTGGTTCACATATCCTTCAAATAAAAACTCCTTCTCTTTAAACGACCAAACTTCAAATATTTTAATTATTTCGTACCCCATCTCTAATGCTAACTGAATTTCAGGTGTTGTGTATTACACCTTCAATAGCACGTTCATTCTTATCATAATTGCATTTCGCACAATTTTCTTCAACACATTTTACACAGAGTGGAAATATTAATTTATTTTTTGGCTCGTTTAGCGAGGACGGGGATGTATAAGTCTTGAGGAGGAAGAATCTCAATGTAAGCTGCACCGAAATATTTATCATTGTTATCATTCTTAAATGATTCAATGTCTGGCATTTTATTACCTATTAGTTTTTCAGGGCGGCCACAAGGGTACTTCATTCGTTTCTGAACTTAAGGATAAAGCGATGTATAGTCTAAATACATGATCTTCTGGCCTTTAGTTGGAGGATAGTAATGTACGAATGGTTCAGTACGACTACCAAACAAAGAATTGTCTATTATGAGTCTGTTGTTAACAACATCATTGCTAAGACGTTGAATATAGTCGCTAATGCTTATGTTTTCATCGAAACGATCAGGATCTTGAATGAATTGGGTCTTTTGTACCTTCCATTCACATTCCCACACACGTACGACATTAAAACCGGCTTCTTTATACCTATCTTCTTGTTTCATGTGAGATTGTAGCGGTCAACAGCCGATACGCCATGCAGCATCCCTTTTCCTTTATTGCTAGTCTTTATGTCCCATGCCTATGCACAACCATGGATAGGTAAGCAGTTTTCACTCCTTTTACATAACCAAATCCATCAGGGTAAAGCCATTTTGTTTTAATTTTTAAACCCTTCTCTCCACCGTTGCGAGCGTGCCTTATGTCTATATTGTTTAATTTTTCCTGATAATAAGCCAGAGAATTGCTTCATAGGTGAAAGGTTTAGGGTCTTTCGACCTAAATAGTGATTTTTTTCAATCAGCATAAACACTTTTTATAAAGTGTCTAAGCATAAAGATGCCAAATCTTGTTGTGTTTGTTGTTCGTAGACAATCTATATCGAAATTCTTACTGAAGCTACCTCTAAACTTCTCAAAACATTTCCTTAGTATATTAACATCTTGTCACAATACTTTTCACATTCTTCATAAATATTGTATTCTTTGCCTATAAACTTATTTATAGTACTCTTCAAATTCTTGTCTTTCATTTGTTGACATTTTATCTATTTCAAAGAATTTCTTATCAGGAATAGGCCCTTTATAATTCAATTTATCTTCATTTAAAAATGTATACGGGAAGAAACCCTTGGAATTGTCTTTTTCACTAACATACCGCATGCATTTAGGCAAGCTGTTTCAATGCACATGGTGTGAATAAGCAATGTATTCCTCTGAAGACCATATTTCATTCATTGCCCATTGAAATCTATTTTATTGGCCTTCTTTTTAAAGGGTTTCGCTGATGAGAATCTGAACTCTGGGTGGGTCAGTAATGATGCCATTATATCGAACGATGGATCAATTTTTCCGCCATTATGTGCACAATCATCATTTTGGACTCATGATTTGTTCTCTGAAAAATCCATCAGGAATGTCTCTATAAATTGGATTTACAGGCGTTTTTTTTCGTTCTAATTTAATGTCCTGTTCTTGGCCCACAGATGTGAGCATACCTGTTCACTCCCTTCATCTTGTGCAACATTGCATATATCTGGCTTACCAGTAAATACAGGACGCATTCTATTATTTCTTCTTCTTTATCATCATACGCCTTTTATCTCTTCCTGGTATGTTCGATATCTATAGTAACCATTAATATAACCGACCGGATAGTATCTTTCCTTCTTTTTAATTTTCTTTTTCTATGGTAGCATATATGCATATTCGTTTCTTTAGGTCATCATATGTACTGCACGTTTGTGTAACAATAAGCTTTTGTGCAATCGTGTTTGAATTTACCTTGGCGATCAGCATTTATTTGCACAAGGCAGAGTTTGCAAATCTTAATTTCTTGCACGTATTATTATCCAGATGTTTTTTTAAAACAGAATGCATTATAAACATTCAACGATTATCATCAACGACATTCATGGAATGATACCATCGTGACCAATATGATGCCTTGATCAGCTTATCCGTATTAGCTACTGTCTCCATCCATAAATGTTCCACAGGTCTAATTTATGCGTGATATTATTACTGTTGAAAGTGTTAACAATAAGTGCAAAAAAACCGTTCAATATTTTTTTTTTTTTTTTGGTATTCTCGAAACATAACTTTAGTTTATCTTTCTTTTATAGCATAGTAATCGATTTCCCATCATACCTATATTGATGTATAAAGGTTCATTTCTGTGTCTCTTAGCATGGATTATACAAGTATTTTCTAACTTCCATTACTTCAGGACGAATAACGACTATATCGGCATTTTTTCGACATCTCCGATTTTTTCAAAATCAGGTTACTAATGAAAGAATCTGGTAATATTCCATACCACATTTTTAGCTAATGCATCCTGCTCATTCTCAATGTGTAACACGAACCATATATCTTTGACCTTACACATTCTCTCGTTTATTTTCCTAACAAAACGACAGCTTTGAAGCACAGCCTACCGCACCTTTCTCTAGATGAACTTTACTAATGTAACGATGTTTGAAACTAAGATTTTGTGGCTCGAATGCATCGGTTTTACAGTCATCGCCTTTGCCTTTTGCTATCATGAACACAGTTGCTACTACTTTGAATTTGGTAAAAGTTGCCTTGTCACCGGACTGGAATGACCCTTCCAAACGTCTCATCATCTCTTTCACCGCAATATTGTCCAGTATATCTCTATAGCTGATATTTACGTAGTATTTCCGATCAGGTGACTGATCATCACCAAAAGTGAAGTTAATACCGACCCTCATGCGTGCCCCATCGTAGTCCAAGTCTTGTAATACAGCATCAATGACTTCACCTACAACCATTTCAAACGATGTTTCAAGATCTCTTGGTCCATGGAAGAAATTTTCATCAATAACGTTTACAACATATGTGTGACGTTCCATTGACTTTTTAAGTTTCTCTACAGAGATGTGCGTTATGTCTGTTATAGTGGTCTTTCTCTTCTTATTACCAGCATTCATCATCGAAGGGTTAGCCTGGAATAAATAGTCATTATTATTATTATTTATGATACAGTAAACAATTAAAATCAAGTTTTCATGCTATTTAGGTCATTATGTCAGTAATATATTAGTTTCAACTAGTATTTCTCATTACATATATTAAATATATTTTTCCACACAGTAACAACAACATACCATTTTTAAACGGTGCGATGATAACGACAGGATGAACGCTTTTTACTCAAATGGATGGCTGTATATTCAACACGTTTCTGGAAAAGAATAATTTTTTTTGTTATGTGCATAATCATTTCCGTCTATTCTTAATTAGTAATGTATTTAATTACTTTACGTGCCATTAATTATTAACCAGATGGTTACAAGAGGTATATTTTTAAGGAAAATATATATATATATATTTATATATTAAAATAATAATAAAAAAAGAAATCTTAGCCTATCTGAATAAGTATTGATTTGAATAATCCTCGTGTGTAGATTATAAGAACTTCAGACAATGATACAGTACGTGATCTCCGCGAGGTCGCCTTAAAGTGTTGCATCGTAGAGCCTCCTATTTATGAATTGCCTGCTTATGCTGTGATAAGTACGCGGTCGCTTTATATATTGCCTCTAATGTCCCCAATCTTATGCAGTGGTTGCCAAATAACCTCTGTAGTGCACTGTTGCCAAACCTACCAGTTTGTTTAATAAAATATAAGTATTGCATCACTTATGCATAGTGGATATAGCATAAAAATCATTTTCATGTTTCGAGTTGATTTTTTCTGAAAGCGGGCGGAGCCCTAAAAAGAGATAAGCCTAATAAATTTCGAGGTTTTACTATAGCGTAGATTTTTTTATGGTGTGTGTGTGTTGTGTGTTGTGTGTGTGTGTGATCATTTATTCTTGGTTCATTACACAAGTTAGGTTAGGCATATGTTAAATCTTGTAAAAGTATTACACTGTTAGTGTGAATTAACATTGATATGTTTATGATAGTGTTTGAAAAAGTGAAAAAGTGTGAATAGGTTCGTTTTTGTATGTTTTGCTTGTTACTTCACTGTTGTTAAGTGTGGATGTTTGTTAATGTTATCACAGTTTTATCGTGCTTAAAGTGCTTTAGGTTTACGTTTTACATTATATTTTTAGTTCAGGTGAAGCTATGTTAGCTTTTATAGTGTGAAAACTTGGTACGTTAGCATATATTCGTTGATCAGTGCTATAAAGAATTTGTTTTTATGTTAGTTTTATCCAAAATGATACTCGAAATGTGACTTGCATCAATAGATCAATAGATCAATAGAGTCACAACTGGACAGGAGGGTGAGTTGGATGTGGTTTGATTTTACAGATTACTGCTTATGGGTTGTAAAACATGACAACTTTTTAGTAAAAAATTGACCTTAATCAATAGTCAATCAGATCAATTAGATCCAAGACAATAAGACTCAACTAGATCAGCTAACTGGACAGAGGGTGATGTGGAATGGTGGTTTGATTTAGTGATTGACTGCTTTAGGGTATGTAAAACATACAATTTTAGTAAAAAATTTGACCTTAATCAATAGATCAATAGATCAAAAGATCAATTAGATCAATAGATCCACACACATGGACAGGAGGGTGAGTGGATGGTGGTTTGAGTTACTGATTTTACTGCTTTATGGTATGTAAATACATGAACAATGTTTCAGTAAAATAATTTGAACCTTCAATCAATGTATTAATTGATGCATCCCCATAATAGCGCATACTTTCGGAAATCAATTTTAAAAAGCTCACAACTGGACAGGAGGGTGAGTGGATGGGATTTGATTTAGTTGATTTACCGCTTAGGGCTATAAAACGCTAAATTTTTTACGTTATAACTGAACAATTAATAAAAATTTTAACAAACAAAAAGTTTAAAAGAAATAAAAAAAATAATAAAAAATAGAAAAAAAAAATTAAAACAATTAAATATTTAGTAAAAATTAAAAAAAATAAAGTTAAAAACATAAAAAAAATTAAACAAATTATAAATGTTTGGAATAAACTTTCAAAAAAAAAATAAAAAAAAAAAGGTAGAAAGTAAATTTAAATAAAGAAAAAAATAAAAGAATGAAAAAATATAAAAAAACCAAATAAATAAAAAATAAAACTAAAAAATAGAAAAATATAAATTAAAAAATAAGAAAATAAAAAAATCAAAATACAATAAAAAAAATTAAACAAAAGTAATATAATGTAAAATAAAACCTTATAAAAAAAAATAGTAAACAGTATATCCTTACCATTTACGACAAAAATTATATTAGTCAACGTTTATAAAAGAAAATGAGATTGAAAATATAAATGACAGTCTCAATATTTTCAAAATAAAGGTTATCTTTGCAGAGATGCGAAGCAAGTTGACATAATGTACATTTAGAAAGAATCAGTTATGTGAACAGTAACGAAATTGTATTATTAAATGAATGTTTACTCAATGTCGGCAACGCACTCGGCTCCAGCACGGTGACCTACCACTCTGATTCCTTCTCAGACTCCTCCTCATTTTTCATTTCTTCTTCCCTCTTCCTTTCCTCCTCCTTTCTCCTTTCTTCTCTTCTTCCTCTGTTTTGCAACTACAAGGCTTGCTGCGAAGCATTTTTTCAGGAAGGGACCCCCTCCGGGGGTCCCTGACTCCGAATCCGATCCGATTCCAACTCCGTCTCCGTCTCCGAGTCCGACTCCTCAACCCAGCCTCCAAGTTTCAGTCTTCTACGATCATTTTTAATTTTTACGGGCTACGTCCCCCTTCACGGGGGTGGACCGCAGAGGAACGCTATCTCGTCTCTCGACGAGATTACGTATCATGATAACTCACATCAAAATTCATCCGATACGTTAGAGCCTATTACATGGTTTTCAGAACGAATTTGACCCTTGGCGCTAGGGGGCATGCACCCCCTTAGGGGGGTGATCCTACGGTTGTCACCAAAACTCGTCTGTGATTCAGTTTATCACACACAATGACCACATACCAAGTTTGAAAGCAAATACGTTCTATCATTATCCTACGAAAAAACGTGCTGTGTGTACTGTGTTGTGTGTGTATGCGCACGCGCGCGTAATAAAAAATAATAAACATAGACAAAACCTACGGTTTTGTCTGTTGTGATTGAACAGCTCTTCGGGCTATCACTCCTCCCCTCAAGCTAATATATCTCTATTCATGTTATTAGAAAAAAGTGTTTTCAAGTTGTTAATTACTACAGCGAAATCGAATGTTTAATATACTTGTATTATTTTCTTTCGAATATATTTTTCATTGTGAAATGCCAAACCAACGTCACGTAGATATGACGTAATTTAAACGAAATGATCTTAGGGGCTAATCGATCACCGATATAATCGATTGGACCATCAAGAATGAAGTCTATCGATCATTGTAAAACCTTGTTCTAGGAACCAAAAAGCCCCCTTTGGGGGGGCTTCCGCCCCCCCTTTTGGGGTTAAAATCCTTGATTCAGGCTCAGAACTCGGAAGTTCGGTCTTTCCAGACTTTAAGTTTCGGTCTCACGCGATCCTTGTATAGAACCCTACACTTTGAACATCGTGCAGCTTGAAAAACAATGTTTGCAAAGTGTGCTTGCAACATTTGCAACATTGCATGCAACAATTCGGCTGTGACTTGAAACCGTCAGTCTTTCCCCCCTCTATACTACTTACAAGTTTCCAAGAAGTTATATTTTCTAAGGCTCTATCAGTTCTGCTCTATATTAATATACTAGTTTTCTTTGCATGAAGGTGTCGTTCGTCATTTAATGAAGTATGCATGAACATATTGGGTGGTTACACTCATAGCTTTTCTTGAAAGGATGACGTCTATGGGCTATAATTGTTCACATCTTAAAATTCTTTTCACTAATACTGACCCTCTCTAAATCCCTTTCTTCTAACCTAGCCATTAAAGAGCTGCATCACATTTCTTAATGTTAACGCTCTTCCAAAAAACATTGCTTTTCTGAACTCTCTAATTGTATATAATTTTAAGTGAGAAAATCTGATGTGGCACGTCATTCCGCACAGTCTTCGTCATTTCCTTGTCTAGTTCTCCAAAAACGTCTATTTCTACTTCCTCGACTTTGTACGCTTTCATAGCACACTGTATCAGGACATGATCTCTCATCTGTGATCTGAACATATTTGATATGTTCCTTTGCACCACTTCTAGTTCTTTTTAGAATAATATATATATATATATTATAATATAATATATATATATATATATATATATATATATATATATATATAATATATATATATTTTCTAGTTTTTTTTAGAATATATATATATATATATATATATAATATATATATATATATATATATCAACTAGTACATCATTTTTGTAGTTTCTTTTTTAACGAACCATCATTTACATTTTACATGTTGTTTATCATATATCATTGAAATTTCAACTAATGTATGAGATTATCATTACTTAAAGAAATAGAACGGTCTTCAATATAAAGTAATCGTCAACTGAAATTAATTATTGTTAAAAAGTTTTGGATTTATCTCAAATAGAACTTTTTCATAAGCTAAAAAAAAAAATTAAAAAAATTGCGCATTTATTTGGACGGCTCCAACATTTTCATATACAAATTATGTTAATTAAAATTTCCTTCACACCAATATTAAATGAAAAAAATAAAACTCTTCAATACCCTTAGGAAAAAATAATAGTCTGTTTATCGCACATGCGCCCTGACATTGAAAAAACTTCAAAAATATATCGAACTCATGTTTCACACAAGCATGATTAACAAAACACTTCATGCAAAAGTTTTTATTTTTTTTTTAATTTTATTTATTTTTTAACTAATTTTAACTTTATCAACTATTTTTTATTTTCTAACTCTCCTTGCTAAGTTCCCCAATAATATTTAATTAATCTCCTCTGCTCCATGAATCAAAAGATTTGAGAACCATTGTTACACGCACACAAAAACACAAACACACACATCCCCTCAGATATATATATATATATATATATATAATAGTATTAGCTTACATATTTGTATTATGTATATAATATATATATATTATATATAATATATAATAATATATATATATAGCTATATATAATATATATATATAATATCTACGTATATATTATATATATATATATATGTATTATATATATATATATATATATATATATATATTAAAATATATATATATAATTTATATATATATATATATATATATATATATATATAATATATATATATATATTATATAGAATCAACTATATGATATCTATCCAGTGTTGGGAAAGGCCAATTTGCATTTCAATTATCAATGACAGACATAAAAGAATGCAAGACATTTGAAGAAAGTGTTTAAGTGAAAGGGTGTTGTTTCAGAAATAGAAGAAGAATGAGTGATCCAGCAGGCTTTAACAGTCAGATGAGATTTGGACAGAGAAAGATAAAGAATCTGAGCAAAAGATGTGTAGCACGAACTCTCCTCAAAAAATGTTGATGATTAGAAGTTTTAATGAACATCGTGTTGTTGTGCACAATCGATCTGCAAGAAGAGATTTCGTGAGTGCCTGTTTTGACTAGGGTTGAATTGATTAAAGCGAAAGCCCTTTCAATTTGAGTGGAACTACCTCACAGATATTTCGAGGCCAATATTCAATTCAAGTTCTACAGAGAACTCCTAGCTATATAGAGCAGCAAAACTATACAGTTCAATAGTAACCTTTGAAAGCTTGTTTAGTATAAGAGGAACCATCGATGATTCTTTCAAGATAAACTCGACGAAAAAAAGGAATGTACTAAAAGATCTTTAGGAAACAAGGGACGGCGTAAGTTGTTTGTACTTTCGTAATAAGTTGTGTGGAAGATTATTGTTGAGTGGAAAGATGAAAGGTCTGAGTTTCTAAGGCATTGAAAACAATTAATATGTTCCACAATGTCCAATTGGTAATGCAAGAAAAATCCGGAGTTGATTACATCAAGGCTTTCCTCATAGGATCGGTTATACGAAGTGTAGTGGAGATTCTTTCAAAATGAAACTGTAGAATTGTCAGCATGTGGAGCTCATTGCTCCTGAAGTGATATAATAAAAGCCAGAAAAGAGTTAATGGATATCATATAATCCCTGAGGAACACCTATTGATAGTTTACCAGATAAGCCGGTGGTAAGTCTACAACGGCTCAAATAGAAAGACCAGATAAAGAAAGTTATAGAGAAAAGGATAGGTGCCGAAAGGGGGAACTTTAGAAATCGAAGCTTTGATTCAGACTTTATCAAAAGCTTTATATATGTTTAACTCCACAGCAAAGGATTCACCGAAAGGATGATTGAACAGACACACCAAAACTCGAGAGGGAAAGTGATATGAACATGGTACGAGGGCTAGTAGCTTTCCGAAGCTACGAAATTACCCATTGGCAATGTGGAATGTTTTCCCAATGGTTCGTCCCCTCTTAAACTCATATCCACATTTTTTTTTAACTGGAGTAGGCTCTCCTTTATCACACACCATAAAACAATATTACAGACAACAATTTGCTTCTAAAAAAGAAAAAAGAAAATGGCAACCTCACGATTAGCCTCGGATAAACCTAGAGGGGTAGCTTCCAAAAATCAGTCCCTCATCCACCCCTCTCCCATCACAACTTGGGAGTTGACGGCATCCGGTGGTGGGTGGGGTTGGTGCCGTCACCGAATTTTCGACCTGTTCTGATGCACGGTCTTCATCATGATTTCTGCAACCTGTCGCTGTTTTGACAATCAAACTTTCCACACAGAAAAAAAAATTATATCAAGTTGACAAAATTTTTCATCAACCCCGGTTCCTATCAGGAGTGAAAATTTTACGTCATTGTGATTGAAACAACAATGATATATTTTTTACATCATTAATATATAATATTTTATTTCTTGTCAACATACTGTATAACGTGAAAAAGTAAAACCCATTACATGTTATTTAAAAGAAATGTAAAATGTTCTTATTATATATATGATATATATATATAATTATATATATATATATATATATATTATAATATATATATATATTATATATAATATATATATATATATATATATATATATATAACCTGTATAATATATAATATAATATATATATATAAGTAATATATATATATATATATATATATATATATATATATATATTATATATATATATATTATATATATATATATAATATATTTATTATTTAAATAATAGAACGGCTTGGTATTATATCACACCAAGAATTTTTACTATACTAACAAAATTGCCAAGTTTTATGCATGTTAAGTTCGTTTTTCTTAGTCAGGTAAAATAACTTTTATCATAGTGAAGTTAAAAAAAGATATTATATGATATTATATAAAATTTTTCACTTATACGTTTTTCTCAGTCTCGTATCATATTAATTTTAACATGCAAACAAAACGTTCCCAATTCGTATCGATGTTGTTGAATGATGTGAGCAACATATTTTTGAAACTACCATCTTTCGCCATTACGGTCCGGCCACATTTTGATTTCATATATTCTTAATGAAAAGTTGTTATTAATGAATTATTTTTACTTTGTTTTTTATCTACATCCTATTAAATAAACAGCACGAAAAACGTAACGGTTTTCACTACGAATTTTGTCATGCATGAGTTTTTTCTTCCGGCTTGGTTTCTCGGTGCGAGTCGAAAGCGAGCCCTTCGCGCGTGTATAGCAGTGCTCAGGGACACAGTCTTGCTCGTTAGGAGCAAGCCAAAGGCTGTTATTAATTAAAAAGATTTATTGTAGAAATTTAAAAAGGAAATATAAACTAAAATGTTCGCATGGGTAACTATTTTAAATGTATTTAATTGTGAAATTTTGACACAAGCCTTTGACAACAACAATCTAATCGCATGCATTTTCGATGTACAAGTAAATATATGCTATATAAAGTATTATTATTTGAAGCCATGTTTTTGATGAATAATTAAATCATTCGACGCGTGTAAATTTTCTATCGCGATATGAAAGCTAGTCCTTGAGTTATTTTCATTAATATAAATTTAGAAGTTTTCACTTAGTTGATAAATCTAATTAATAAATTTCCATTAAGCAATTTTATAATATCAGAGTTTTTCTTAAAGGCATACTACTCAAGTCAAAACTAAATTAATTTCGCGAAATTGATAATTCATGGATTGGCCAATATTTGATAGAAATTGCGCATATTTGATATATAGTTTTTTTTCTGTGCACTTGTTGAACATCATCTCTCCTCCTGCTAAATCTCAATCTCTGAATTTTGACTGAACTCAATTGTTGAACCAATTTGGACCAACAAACGCTTCCGGTTGACTCTTACTGCTCTCTATCCGATTTTCACCAAAAGGCGGTTATTGTGTTTATGTGCTCAATGATGTTGTTTGCTCTCGTATCTCCCATTTGGAGTTTTCCGAATTTTCTACCTTTTGGCTCAAGCCAATCTAAACCTACTGAAATTTATTTGTTTCTGTGTATCTGTTTATTAACAACTAATTATCCTAAATTCTTTGACTACTTAACTCCAAGGTAGAAAACATTCTCTCTTCTTCACCTTTCTCTAAAATTATCATTATTGGTGATTTCAACGTTCACCACTGCCAATATCTTTCCTCCAATTCTAAAGATACAGCTGGTGAACTTGTCTTCCAATTTTCTATTGAGAATGATCTCAAAAAGTTGGTACAGCTCTCTAATCATATCCGCGATCGTATCGGAAATAAACACAACATTTTAGAATCTAGACCTTTTCCTAACATCTGATTATTCTCCTTATTCTGTTAAAAACTTTTTCCTTCTCTAGGTTTCTCCGATTATCTTCTTATCTGTGTATCTTGTTCTATCCCTTCAAATCTCCCTCAAGAAAGACACCTGCCTACGACGAGGAAACGTTTTGGGCACTTCGGTGCTGCTAACTGGTTGGACTTGCAGTCGTACTTCTTTGAATTCCCATGGTATGACTACTGCTTCCATGGGAGGGGTTTCTAGGAGTATGCTTGGATTCTCTCTGGCATGTAGGAGTATATTCTATATTCTTTCTCTTCAAATAGACCTAAAAACCTTAGTTTAGCTCTGCTTGTTTCTCGTGGTATTCGCCACAGGGATTTAACTTTCAGGAATTACCGTCGTCTTCAAATTCCAGAAACCCACTCAACTTATATTTCATCCCGAACTCGTGCGAAATCTATTTTCCATCACACTAAAAACTTTTTTCTCCCGTAGAAAATTCAATAATCTTTTCGGTTCCTCTTCCTTATTTCTTTTATAACATTTTTAAAAAAATGATATACTCTAACTCTACTTCTTCCTCTTGCCCTTCTCTAGTATCTTCCGACTGCAGCAACTGCAGTTTTATCTCCCGCTAAAGCTGAACTTTTCTCTCAAACTTTGCCTCTAATTCTACCTTAAATGAATCCGGTGCTATTACTCTTTCTCCACCTACCTCCAACTAATTTATACCTATTACTGTTATTTCTTCTAAATATGTTGTTTCTGGCCTTTCTGAGCTTAACACTAAGAAGGTGTATTGTCTTGATAATATTCCTCCTGTGTTTCTCAAAGCTTATGCTTCCAAGATTTCACCCTTCCTTGGTAAACTATTCCGTCTCCGTCTTTCTACCTTGACCTTCCATTTTTACTGGAAAAGTGATCTCATTCAGCTTGTGCTGAAAGAAAAAAGGGGACACCTCTCAACCCTTCAACTATCGTCCTGTCGCTTTAACGTCTGTTCTTTCTGAAGCTTTCTAGTCTATTCTTAACAGGAAATTAGGAAACACTTCAATTCTTCTAATCTTATCTCTGATCGCCAGTATGGTTTCGTTTGAAGCGCTCTACTGGAAAACTTCTTTCTCTTTTTTCTGATTCTTGGCCCTTTTCCCTTTGACATTTTGGTGAATCTTTCTCTGCGATGTCGGACATGTCGAAAGCTTTTAGATAAGGTTTGGCACAAAGCTCTGATTTCATTCTTTAAATATATAGATAGTGGTGTTCCACAAGGTTCTGCTCTATCCCTTACTCTCTTTTTACTTTTCATTAATGACTTTCTCTCTATTACTTCATCATCTAACTACTCTTATCACCCCCGCCATGACGGAACTCATACCCTTCATTATCCCCTTCCTTTGATAGACGTCCTTCCTTACAGCAATATTACACTAGAAGGGCTAACTATGAGATACTAATCTCTGATCTTTCTCGAATTTCTAATTGGGCATTAAGAACAAGGTTATTTCCAATACCTCAAAAACTCAGTTCCTCAATCTTTTTATTCCACATAATCTCCACACATCTATAACATCTTCTTCGAAAACACACAGCTCAACCCTTCTTCTGTCCTTAATATTCTTGTTACTTTTTCTCGCGACCTTAATTGGAAGGATCACATTACTTCTCTTTCCAAACAAACTTCTAATAGTTTTAGTGTTTTGAGCCGCCTTAAGAATTTCTTCACGCCATCCCAGGTGCTTGCTTTTTATAGGGGGTATCATTCGCCCCTGTATGGGGTACGCCTCACACATGTGAGTTGGTTTCACTCGCACAGATTTTCGTGAAAAGGTGGATTCTAATACTTTTCGTCTTATTAACTTTTCTGCCTTTATTAACTCTCTCCAGTCTATTTCTGCCCGCTCAATATAATGCAATTCGCTCATCTTCTATCTCTACTACAATGAACACTGCTTCTTTCTGGACTCTTACATCGCATCCTCCCTCCATTGAGAAAGATTCGTGCGACAAGCCTTTCTACACAGTCCCATCCTTTCTCTATCTAACTCTCTGACCTCAGACTTAACCGCTTTGCTCAACATTACATGTGCTTCACTGGTAAAGTCTGGAACATACCTGTCCTTTATCTTTTTCAATCTCAATTTAACTTGCACACTTTCAAACGTCGATGCATAAAATTGGCATGTCGGGCCTTTTAAATTAGATCTCCTACCAACTGGCTGGTAGTTGGGGATTATTAGGTAGGTTCCCACCGATAGGGATAATATATATATTATATTATATATTTACTATATTAATCTAATATAATATATATATAATACTATATATATATATATAATATATATATATATATATGTTATATATACTAATATAATATGTATATATATATAATATATAATATAATATATATATATATAATATAAATATATATACTTATATATATATATATATATAATAATATATATATATCTATATATATATATATATATATATATAGTATATATATTATATATTTGTATATATATATATATATATATATAATATATTATATATATATATATATATTAGATATATTATATATATATATATATATATATATAATATAATATATATTGATATATATATATAATAATATAATTTGACAATTTCTTACCCAACATCTCTGGGTATCAGAGATATAGATCTAATGAGATTTTGAAGGTTTTCAAAATTTTTCCTGTTAAGGATAGACTAAATAAACTTTTTGAATAAAAAATGTTAAAGCGATAGGACTGTAAGCTGTTTTTAGTGTCTAAAATGAGAGTTACAGAGATAACGCCTTTAGAATACATTAGTGCCTTAGGCATAAAATGAGTTGCTGTGCTGGGTGCAGAATGGGAATGTTCTAATGTCTTCTAAAGTGAACTTGAGGGGTTTTAAGGGAGCAGTTGAACTTTTTATGTAGAAGTTAGATAGCTATCCTGCCGTGGAAAAAAAACAAGAAGTGGAAAAGAGGAAGAACTAAAAGCCTGAGGTTTATTTATCTCTGGTAAAAAGCAGAATAGCAAGAAGAAGAAGAAGAAGAAGAACCAGAAAGGAATTGTTGCATTTTCTATGGCTAAAAGGTTGTAAGTTGAAGAAAATAGAACTTGCACGATTCCGTGATGAATAAGGTTGCCTGAATTTCTGGAGATTTGAAAGCGAGAGCAATTCCTGCAAATGTATCTTTTTGAATACGAATACGCACGAGAACAAACAGACTAAACCAATGTTATTAGTTATAGGTCTGAGAGTAGGAAATAGCTTGAGAGCTATTCATGATGTGAGAGGATCACCAGTCGTTATTCGTTCTGCACACTCCGTGAAGCTTCATTAGGAAAACTGTCTCTCTCTCCTCTCTCTCCTCTCTCTCCTCTCTCTCTCTCTCTCTCACTTCTCTTCTCTCTCTCTCTCTCTCTCTCTCTCTCTCATCTCTCTCTTATCTTTGTCTCTTCCGTGTCCCTCTATTTTCTCCCTCCTCTTCTCTCTCTCTCTCTCTCTCTCTCTTCCTCTCTCCTCTTGTATTATATATACTATATATATTATATAATTATATATATATATATATAATTAAATATTATATAATATATATATATATATATTAATATATTATAATATATATATATTATAAGTATATTATTACTAAGCATTTATTTGACTCCGGCATAACTTCGTGCAGTAAAATAATGAAAAATTGAACGTTTGGGCAACACTGCTTCAGTGGGAGACTTGGAGTGTTGCAATCTTCAACGAGAAATCATTTTGGCTACGGTATTAAGTATATATATTATAGTATATCTACGTATATATATAATATATTATATATATCTATATATATATTATATATTATAATATATATATATATATATAATATATTATATATTGGCATCTCAAACCGACCTTAAAATGAAAATCTAAATTTTAACAGCCTTTAAATACTGAAGTAGATTTTGTTTAAATTAAGAACTCTTTACTGCATAATATTGTTATCATTAATTTATCTATATGATTTATTTAATTTTAACTTTAGTATTATTTATTTATTATTGATTTTATATAATATTTTTTTATAAATAATAAATAATGATTTCGATGCGATTAATGATTGGCTGTTCCGTCGCTGTCAGATCATATTAAAGATCTTCTCGCTAATGGTTATTGAGGCGACAGGGCTAGCAACCCGGTCCTTTCGTTTTGCTTGTACTCTTGGTTCAGCGTTGGTATCTTATGCGCCCTAGAAGCAAACTCCTCTCGAGAGCTCTGGGAAGGCAAGTTTTGAGGCCTAATGGGAGAAGATGCTAGTTTTACCTGAAAGGGCGAAAACCTTACCTGAGAGTGTTTTAGCTCGAGGACTGGCATCCAAACCGTTGCCGACCGAGAAATGGCCTTTCGGAGTGTTGTATGGGTTGTGAGTTTTTGCCAGAAGGAAAACGACGCTGGACCAACCAATAACTGCGATGTCTCTCTGGGAGTTGTTCATAGATGTTATAGATTCTAGATAATAATTTTTATTTGAAATTTTATCATTATATTGTAAGCCTTGAAAATGGGAAGAAGTATTCTTAGCCGAAACTAGTCGGCTAATAAATTATTTAAAATGGTTAAAATTCGTTTTGGTGATACTCGCTATTGATTATACTTATATATATATAATATTAATATATATATATATTATATATATATATATATATATATTATATATATATATAAAATATATATATATATAAGATAATATATTATTATATATATTATATATATATACTATTATAATTTGTCCCCGGAACATTTGGTCCGTACAAGACCATTTTGACCGGGAATTTAAAATTTTGGTTTAGGTGGTTTGGGTCCTCAGGATTTTTTTTAAATTTTAGTTAGGTTAGGAAATTAAATTGTTTTATTAATATATAATATATAATATATATTTTATATATATAATATATATTTATAATGTATTATATATATAATAAATATATAATTATATAATATAATCTTATATATATATATTATTATATATAATTGAATAATCCTCACTAATTGTTTTTAAGAAGAAGTGCAGAAAAATGTCTGTTGTAACATGCATTTGTTCATGTTGCTTAAAGTCTTTTAGGTTTATCCATTCCTTTTTGTCATTGTCTCTTACAATATTGTATCAATATTTATATAAACGCAAAAAAATAAAAATATTGATTTTTAACATCTAAAAAATCATATAGATAAAATAAACAAAAAAGCATGATTGTTTTTGTTTAAAAAAAACATTATTTTTTTTGCCTGTTTTCTTTTAAAAAACATGATGTTTTCCATTTGATTTTTTTTTTTTTTTTTTTTTTTTGCGGGAGTATTGTAAAAGAAAAATATTTTTCTAATAGAAGACAAAGCTACTCAGAAATAGAGAAGTAAAATTAAGCAGAATATTAAAATCTTTTGTTTCTTTTTTTTCTGTTAAATTTGCTTTTATAAATAAAATTAATTTAAATAATGTCAGCACTTTGAGTTTTCAGCCATGTTAAAGAGCTCGGGCTCTGGTGGAAAGAATTGTCGGTTCCTTCTTCTGTTTACCCAAAGTTTTTTTTTTATTCATTCTTTTATTCATTTTTTTATTTTTTTTTTTTTTTTTTTTTTTTACTTCTAAAGTTATTTTGCCCCGTTTGAAAATATTGATCCCATTGGTCTCCTCCATTTCATATAATGTAGTAAATATTTAATTTTAAATATTTTAATTAAATTTCTTTCAATTTCCTTTGAGGAGGTTCCATAACACGCGTCCTTCCATTTTCCAAAGAATCTCATTCTTTCTCTGTTTTTTCTTTGATCCCAGACTTAACTGCTATGATCAATTTCACATATGCTCCCCTCTTTGCCGTAACAATGGATTTTTCTATGAGTGCCATGGCTTCCTTTATCTCAAAATATTAAGAGTGTAATGATTTTTAATTGAGTAAACAAATTCCAAGTGAGCCAGTTGATTATGCTGGGTGGCGGCCAGTTGGACTTATCTGGGGGGGGGGACATGCTACCCCTGTGACCCTCTCCTAGTTACGCCTATGATTTCACTAGTAAAGACTGGAGCACTTCCTTTTTCTTATTCTCTCATTCCTTTGAACTGATACGCTTGCAAACTGATATTTAGCTTCTGTTCTTTGTTTCTCAACAACTCTGGTAGAGCTTAGTAGTCCTCTGGCATTTAATCCCAACATGGTATATATATATATTATATAGTATATATATATATATATAGTATATATAATATACTATATATATATTATATTATATAATATATATTATATATATATTAAATATAAATATATATATATAATATATATATATTTATATAATATATATATTATAACTATATATATATATATATTATATATAATTATATATATATATATATATATATATATATATAATATATATTATATAATATATATATATAATATATATATATATATATATATATAAATTATAGTATATATTTTGAAATAGAAATTGTTAATAAAAAATATATATTTTTTTTCATATCTTTTTCACTAATTTTCTCTTAAAAGCATCAAATTATATTATCTATATTGTAAGTGGTAGAAGCATGAACTCAACTTTACACCCCTTATCGAATCAGAAGTTGGAAATATTTGTAATATCTGCTGACGCAGGTGAAGGAAAATCGTATCTAATTGGATGGGACTTTAAATTTTAAAGCTTCTTCGTCCGATAAGATGGAGCAAATATAGGTAAATTATGACTGTATTCGTGATATATTAATTATCCTTCTTGTACATTTTCCATTTAAATTTAACGTTGCTACGTCTAACATATCATTTAATATTACTTTCAAAACTCCTTTTTACATCTTCACAGTTTTTGTATGTAGCTCGATATATGTATCCTATATCTTAGTATGATTCGATACTTATATTATGATTTGTCTAATTATTTTTTAGATAAGATTTAAGATTATAAAGAGATAATATATATATTATATACTTATTATACATATTTTATACTTATATATATTATGTTTATATATTAAATTTAAATATTATACATTATTAATATATATTTTTTTAATATTCTATTAG
>JABUQX010086619.1:37500-46414 GCA_015478945.1 Trachelipus rathkii
CGGACGAGGACCAAAAGAAAACCGAGGAATACTTCTTACTGATCCAAGAAGAGCATTTACCTACGCGTTCCTCCCGCTCGCACTCGAACGTAGGACCAAACAGGGTACCGCGCATGGGTGAATAATATATACCATAAACGACGGGTTATTATGTATAATAAAATGCAATAATTTTACCTTGCAATCAAATTTGTAATTGTAAATACCGCCCGCCTAATGTATTTTCACCCATGCTAGGATACGAAATCCTGGACCCTTAGGCAGATGAGCTGTGCATTAACGTGTTCTGAACCACTTACGCTACGACGAGACAAAAGGAGAAAACCGAAATTCTTCCACTGGTCCAAGACCACGTAGCATTACCTTTGATTGCAAGGTAAAATTATTTGCATTTTCATTATACATAATAACCCTCGGTTTATGGTATTATTATTCACCATGCGCGGTCCCCTGTTTGGCCCTACGTTCGAGTGCGAGCGGGAGGAACCGTAGTAATGCTCTTCTTGGACAGTAGAAGTATTTCTCGGTTTCTCTTTTGGTCTTCGTCGTAGCGGTTATGTCAAAACACTATGCAACTGCTCATCTGCTAGGGGTCCAGGATTCGTATCCTAGCATGGTGAAATTACATTAGGGGGTATTTACAATTACAAATTTGATTGCAAGGTTTAAAATTATTGCATTTCATTATACATAATAACCCCCTCGGTTTATGGGGTTTATTATTCACCATTGCGCCCGAGGTACCCTTGTTTGGACCCTACGTTCGAGCTGCCCCCCGAGCGGGGAGGAACCGTAGTAATGCCTCTTCTTGGACAGTAGAAGGTATTTCTCGGTTGTTCGCTTTTGTCCGGTCGTAGCGGGTAGTCCGTCAAACACATGGCACGGCTCATCTGCCTAGGGTCCAGGATTTTCGGTATTTCCTAGCATGGTGAAAATACATTAGGGCAGGGTAATTTACCCAATTACCAAAAATGTTGATTCAAGTTTTAAAATTGGTTGCATTTCATTATACATAATAACCCTCGGGTTTATTAGGGTATATTATTCACCCATGCGCCCCGGTACCCTGTTTGGCCCTACGTTCGATTGCGAGCGGGAGGAACCGTAATAATTGCTCCTCTTGGACAGTAGAAGTATTCTCGGTTTCTTCTTTGTCTCGTTCGTAGAGCGTATAGGTTCAAAAACACATGCCACCTGCTTCATCTGCTAGGGGTCCAGGGATTCGGTATTCCTAGCATGGGGCCTCCCTGGGGTGAAAAATTTAACGATTAGGGGCTTATTTTATCAATTGATACTATATATATATTAATAACTAGCATATTGCTGCTTGATGTACAGTCGTGACCTATACGATCGATTATCAGTAGATATATATCGTATTATATATAACTACAGTATACATACTACGATAATAATATAGATATACTATATTATAATTTATATACTTTATATATATATATATAATATATATTAAATATAATATATATGTATTAATTCTATATGTATATATATACACATATATATTTATATATATATAATATTAAGACAGTACTAACGTTACCTTTGGTTATAATGTTTTAATCTTATTCTTCTATTTCTTGAAATAAATAAATCTATTACTTATTGGTAGAATGCATGCCATGCATTTGGTTTTTTACTTTTTATTTTTTATTTAGTTTACTTATCTAATATTTCTTGTTTCTAAGTAACGTAAAGCTTATCAACCTCAATAGGAGATAATGAATGCCTAAGCTTTGATTATCTGTTTGCTATACGGACCGGAAATTCTTTACGCAAAGACGTCCTGTCCGGAATAGGGTCCTACCACATTTTAAAATTTCCACTGTATAATGGGTTTCCCTTTTCTTTCGCCCATAAGTTGTAAATACCAATCCTGAATTGAATTTTGAATTTTTTTTTTAATAGCCGTTTCAATTTACAATTTACATAAGTATTCTTGAATGGAATTTATCATTCCATTAAATTCGGAATTATCCCATTTACATGAAAAAACATGAACTTTCAAGTATTTTGAAATAATGAAGAATAAGAACTGTGAAGTGCCTATTCTTGTAGTTGTAGAACATTTATGGTCCAAATAACTAAATAATATTATATGTTAGTATATATATATAGTATATGTGTATATATACTCACTATATATATATAATATATAATATATTATATATATATACTATATAATATATATATAATATATATACTATATATAATCATAATATATATATATATATATATAATGTATACAGCACTTCGTTCATAAGATAGTTTCCAGGATATTTACTATTTTTTTTTTTTAAAATCTATTTTTTCAAACTTTTAATTATTTTTTCTTTTAGAGAAATAATTAATTAAATATTATGAAATTATTGAAATCAAATTTATTTAAAATTTATAAGGCATTATACTATTCCTTGATATCTTACTTTCCTTTCGATTTTTTTACAAAAATAGTGCAAGATCAAAATTCTATCAGAAAATCCTAAGAACGTCATTATATAATGATACGGACGCTAGCGAAAAAGTTAAAATAGGCACAAAAGTATTCACCTAGGAAAATAAACGAATTAATAAGATGGTTTTTATTATAAAGCACTTAAAGAAATTTTAAAAGGAAAATAAAAATTTTAATTTTGTAATTTCTAATAAATTTAGTAATATTTAAGAAGAGAAGACTCGTTCTTTAATGGAATATGAGAAGAAGCTAATTTTTAATTATTGATTATATTGTTTAAAAAAAAAGTATAATGCATAGTGGGCAAAAAGGGAGATTGCTTTTAAAGAATTTTTTTGTCATTTAACTTATGATATGAGTCAGATACATGCTCTCATTTCTCTCTCTGTCGCAGAGAAAGCGACCACCAAAGACGGAATGTTTTATGGACTGATCAGTTAAGCTCTCGAAATAATTTGTTATGAAGCCTCCAGATCCCTAAATGGGAATACACTAAAACGAGGAAAAAGTTTGGCTTTGGGGACTGCATATCCATGCACCTCAAAGAGGAAGGAATTGAAATAATAAAACAGAAAGAAAGGAAATCAAGGAAGAATTCCCCAAAAATATGTGACTATAGGACTTTAGTCGGGTCCAAGGTTTTCGAAATGCATATTATGGGGAGGAGTCTTCCCATAGCGTTTCCCTAAAAGAAAGAGACTGTCCATGGCTCATAGAAAAAGAAGTTAATTGACAGAGAGTTGTGGGAAGACACACCCCAGCTAAAAGATCTGACCAAAGGGAAGCCCCTTGGGTATCGAAAAATGGAGCGGTAATCAAGGTTGGAATTGAATGTTCTAAAAAAATATTAGTTTTGAAAATCCACCATAGGCAGATTCTAGGAATTATGTCTCTACGTGGGAGACTGTCATAAATTATTTTATCGGGCCTATTTATGTGGTCCACCCCTTTTTCTTTATTGGTTGAAGAAATTGAACTCATATGCTGATTCATATTTTTATCCCAAGGTCTCCCTAAAAGGGAGAGTGTTGAATTTTCCTGTTCTGGAGTGCCTAATTTTTTACCTCACCCTTTTTTTGGTGTGTGTGTGTGTATCGCAGAAGGCAAATCCGAGTCTTTGAAAATTATGCTTTCAGGCTCAGATGTTTTATTTTATTTATGATTCATTTTTTTTTTTATTTGTAATGTGATGATACAAAGTGTGTGTGTGTGTGTGTGTGTGTGTGTGTGGTGTGTGTGATGTGATGTGTGTGTGGTGTGCGTGCGTGCGTGCGTAAAAATGCCGCAGTTTTTCATATAAATGAATTAAAGAACAATGAAAAGAAAATTGAACTCTCATTTTGTCATCGTTATAAATGATAAATTTTAGATTCACTATTATCCCTTAATTATAGAATTAAAGTGAATAGAGTCTGGGTGGAAAACGTAACCGAGTTTAATTTCCCCATTGCCTCCTTTTTAGTCACTTAGATTTGTGCACTACAACATTAGATATGTGATTGAACCCCGGAGGGTCTAGGTTCGGTAGTAGTGTACTTTCGATGGCCCTGTCAAAGTAACCTGAGTCTTTAGAGATATGAAACCAAAAAGCGGTGATGTTCTAAATTCATCACACATCATTCGCAACTACTATGGGGAAGCGAATTTCGGTATCTATCATCACTGTCGTTAATTTCCGATCTCGCGGTCAGATGTTAAGATAGAAGAATTGGTAAGTCTTGTAAGTTACACTTCGCCCCTTTATTAGTACTGAGTTATTAAACTGAAGACTGGGCGGAACATCACTACCTGTACGATCATCACTTTCGTGGATGACGGATAGGTGATTTCAAATATTGGACCACGTGTCCTCAGTGGAATTATTTCGGGCATCGAAATTTTGTCCTCAATCTTGGGTCTGTATATTATTGCAAACACTATTGCGCACGCGCAGAGCCTCTTATAGTATAGTCATATGGTGTAGGTGTGTAATGTGTGTGGTGTGTGTGTGTGTGTGATGAGATGTGTGTGTGTGTGTGTGTGTATGACACGTTGTGTGTGTTTGAGATTGTATGAAAGAAACCGAATCACCCCTTACGTAGTTAATACAACCACATACGGGTTTTAAAAATACAGCTAAAGTCAAGATCACAGATAGCAACTATTTGAAACATCATTTTAGCCTGTGATCTAACCCTTGAATGTTAATATTCAAGCCAAATTAACTTAATATTAACCGCTATCTTCCACTTCACTTCGTCACTTATTTATTTCAGTCTGTTTCAAATTTCAGTTCTTTTCTACCGGCGGAGTTTGGGGTTCTCTAAAAGCTTGTCTAGGCGACCCCGATGCAAGTGGAAACTTTATGTCCCTTTCAAGGGGGACATCTTTTTAAATTCCTTTTCAAACTTAAAGTAGAGGTTGAAAATGCTAGGAATGTTTTAATGAATGAAAGCAAATTTGGAAGACATTTTTTTTATTAACCTTTTTTTATGGAGGGTATTGGGCTAAATTCCTAAAATATCATCTTCAGTGAACTAAAAAAACAGGTAAAGGTTATAGAAAGAAGAAAATGAAGAGAGGAATTGGGAGGAAAAAATATGCATCTGCATAAGGCAAATGAGAACTAACGAAGAAAGATAAAAGGTAACACATTAGCAAAGATACTCTCTCTCTCTCTCTAACTCTCTACTCTCCTCTCTCTCTCTCTCTCTCTTCCTCTCTCTCTTCTCCTCTCTCTCTACTCTCTCTCTCTCTCATCTCTCTCTCTCTCTCTCACCAAATATCGCAAAACGATAACGAAATTGTAAACAAATACATGTAATTCAATACTGTTAAATGTGAATTAACAATCAATGGTAAAGATTGAATAATAGTATGGATTAATTGAAATTAAGTAATTGTTTTGAGATTGATTATTTCAATTTTTGATAGTTTCTTTTCATTTTACTATGAAAGCTGTCTGATATCATTCAGCTTCCATGGAATCGCCACGCCTATTGATATACTATACTAAAAGGAGGTCTATAGAAGTAAACAGAAAGACACAGATATAGAAAACAAGTATAGAATGTAATTAAATATAATATATCATATATAATAATATAGTTATACTAACTATATATAATAATAATAATATATATATATATATATATATATATATATATAATAATATAAGAATGACATATATATAATAATATATATAATATATAATATATATATATAATATATATATATATATATATATAAATATATATATATATAATATAATATATATATATATATTATAATAAGATATTATAATATTAGATATATATTTGCATAAAAAAATATATGTTCAACTATGAATATAAATAATTGTCGTAAAGAACTTTAAGAAATTAACTTATAAATCATAAGATTTCTTATACATTGTTTAAAAACTAATTTCAGTGGACATTCCAATGCCTCTCTACAGTCAACTATTATTTTACTAGAATTAAAAAACTGCTTGGAAAATAAAAGTGTAGTAAGCAAGAAGAAGTTGGACGTCTTATATGCTTATTCCTTTCCAAGAAACGTATCTTTAATGACAGTAGAAAAATTCAACCTATTAAACCTTAACTTTGAAAGAGTGAAAAATATTTATATTTTAAAAACATTGATAAAAAATGATAATAATAAATTATAACAGAAATTAAAATAATAATTTCATTATTCATAGGGAGAAATTATTACATTATTCCCGAGATTCTTTTTTAGCTTAAAAGGAAAGAAAAGGTATTAATTAGAATCCATCAACTGGATCCTCAAACATTGACCATAAAACTTTAAGGAGGTAAAAGATAATAATATCATGTTTAAGTAACAAATAATAATAATAATTAATAATAATAATAATAATAATAAATTAATAATAATAATATAATAATTAATAATAATAATAATTAATAATATAATTAATAATAATAAATAATATAATAATAATAATAATTAAATAATAATATAAATATAATAATAATAATAAATAAATAATAATTATTTATCTGTCAGTTGTTAATACAATATAGTTGAACTATATTTGAAATAACCATCAATATTTATCATTTAAAATAAAAAACACAATGCATATTTCTGAAAAGGTGCCAATTATCCGGGCCAGAGAAATCCGGTATCATTCAGCGTCTGAATTACTACGAACATCATGAAGGAGAATTCTTAATCACTTTCAAGCTCGACTTGGTTTCTTGAATGCAAACTTCCTCATTTCATGCTACATTGCGCTTTACGTAAAGTTATTGCAAATGATTATGATTGATAAATTTGATGTTTGATTTTGGAAAGAGATCAAATTTATTGCTTAATTTTTATAAGTTAAACTCATTATACCTCTTTTATTTTATTTCTCAATAAAAGAATTAATAATAATTAAATAGATAGTTTAATCTCCTTCTGAATTGCATAATTTGCAATTTTAAATATGTTAAAACAGCCGCCTCTTAACACCTAGGATAGAGAACTTAACGAATTTTAATCAGAGTTCTTTGTACCAGGAAAAGTAATGGTTTACAGTTTTCCTGTGTTTGGAAAAGAGGGGATTCATTTATGAGTTTGCATCATCTTTACCAGAAGGAAGCAAAATTGCCTCTTGGACTCATAATTTACAGGTAAACATTAAGCAATGATAAAATAAGAAAGCAGATTAGATTTGAACGAGTCAAGCGTATATAAATTGTCATTGGCAGTGGAGTAAGGAAAGGAGATGGGGACTTGAGGGGCTATAGACACCGAAATTTAATTTAATCAAATTCAAAAATTTTACATAAAATTCTTAAATAAAAGCAATGAAAATAAAGTAAAAGCAGAAAAAAAAATCGGGTTTCTGGAAAGATCAAACCCCTTCCCTCCTTCAAAAAAATAATAGCCCTTCCCTGGCGTACCGCCAGATGGTTCTATTATGATTAATTATATAGTTCATGATACCTTTGATGATATGGACTACAGACTTATAGAAGCGTCTGAACCCAATATTTCTCTCCCAAACTCTTTTAAAATTTAATTCTGCAACTTTCAAAAGCGAAACAAATATTTTTAACAAAATTACTAAACTCTCTCGAAATTCCTATTCGTTATATATTATTATTGTTCAAATAATTTAATTTTAACAATAAAAATTCCTAATAATAAAGAAAATCGTAAATTCGACGTTGAACGAATAATAACGATAATTTGTCATAGCCTATTTATATTGTTTATTATTATTATTAATTAAATAAATTATTATATATATATTATTATTATTATGTATTATTATTATTATTATTAATACCTCTATTATTATTATTATTATTATCTTATTAATTATTATTTATTATTATTATAATTATATTATTATTATTATTAAATTATTATTATTATTATTATTATTATATTATTATTATTATTATTATATATTATATATATCAGACGACGACTCCACAGAGCTAACTTTTATTACTACTCGTGCTTCTTTCTCTCTTCTCTCTCTCATCTTCTCTCTCTCTATTCTCTCTCTCTCTCTCATCTCTCTCTCTTCATCTCTCTCTTTTTACTCCTCCTTCCCTTTTCTTCTCTTCCTTTACTATCCTTCCAATATACTTCGCTCATCTCTCTCTCTCTCATTTATATATATATTATTATATATATATATAATATCATATATTAATTATATATAATATATAATAATACTATATATTATATAATATATATATATATATATATATATATATAATATCAATCCAGCTTCTAGTAGACGGGAATTTCAATTTGAGGATAAAAAGTAGCACCAGGGCCTTTGACATGGAGAACACTTTATTACATAAAACACTTCTAGAAAAACATTTCTTTGGCTCCCTGGGTTTTCAGACGCCCAGTCCTCGAGCTTAAACACTCTCCTCTCAGGTAGGGTTTTTCGCCCTTTCATTAGAACTAGCATCCTTCTTCCATTAGGCCTCAAAACTCGCTCTCCCAGAGCCTTTCCAGAGAATCTGCTTCTGGCTCATAAGATTCCAACGCTGGTCCAAGAGTAGTACAAGCAGAAGGAAAGGAAAAAAAAAAAGGGAACCGGGTTGCTAGCCCAGCACCTAGTAAACCATACGAAAAAAAATTCCATATTGACAAACTGTGTCGAAGCCTCCAATACTAGACCCGAAATTTTTTATTTATTTTTCTATTTATTATAAATTGCTTTTAATTTGTAAAAAGACTGAATCAAAATTTGTTGCTCCTCCTTTGAATTCAGATAAAAAATTTGAATTTTTTTTTGGTTTTAAAATCTTGATTTTAATTTTAAATTTTTGATTCAATAAATATTTTAAAATGTTTTATGTAGGTTTTGATAAAGTTTGATACTTGCTTCTAAATAATATTCTGGCCTCAACACATGCAGAGCATATTTCCTCAGGTTAGGAAACCTTTTAGAACTTTCTTTAAATAGTTTGTTCA
>JABUQX010086620.1:0-2500 GCA_015478945.1 Trachelipus rathkii
CTACCGAGAGAGATTATATAGTTAGGTTAAGGCTTATGGATAAAGTTTTTGTTAAGTTTTAGATAATATATTATCTATGTTTCAATATTAATTAACATTGAATGTAGAGACATACTTTGAAAAAAGTGTGATATGTGTTTATGTTTTGTAGGCAAATGTTACTACTTTATCTGTGTTAAGTAGGGATTTGTTTAGTTAGCAGTTTATTCGTAGTAATAAGGTATGTTGGTTATGTTATGTTCTTAGCTCATCTTATGTTCATTGTCATGCTTTTAATTGATGTGAGCACGCGAGCATAATTTGTTAGATATGTTTTGACGATTAGTGGGGAGTATGATAGTTAGGTAAGTTATGATAGAATTTTGATAAATATTACTATGTTTAATGTAAAAATTACATTGATTATTTAGATGATATTGCCTTGACATGTGTAAATTGGTTACGTTTCCGGTTGGTTAATGTTAGTTCTTACGGTAGATAAGCATAGAAACTGTATAAAATTTATCACGTATTACATCTTTCGATTAATCGGTGATCGGATAATTTCCTTATCGTGTATCCCTATTTGTAATAAACATTATCTCTTTTTTTTCCAGTTACAAGAAAGGTACAAAATAGCTTATTCCATTGACATTCCTGAAAACTTTGTTATAGCCTAAGCTTTTATTCGTCTGGACTGTTGATGATAGCATGTATATGAAAGAATTATTTCTTGTTACGTTTCAAATCATAAATTATGATTTAGAAATATTGATCAATTTAGATCTGCTAATGTGATCCACAGATGAACTTGGGAGGTTGGCAGGGGTATGGTTAGTTTGATTTACTGATTTACTGATTATACTGCTTTATGGATCAATAAACTTTTTATTTAAACACATAAAAAGTGATGTGACTATCTTTGTTTTATGTTATGTTATACCAAAAAATATGACTGAATCAATAGATAATAGTCAAATAAAAATTGGAATTTTGAAATATAAAAATAACCGAAAAAGAGGGGTGTAAAGGGGTAAAGGGGGGTTTTGTTAAAAAAAGTTTTTTGATTTACTGTTTGACTGCTTTAGGGTCGATGGAATCACTTTGTAATCTTTAACCACGTACCTTATTTTTAATTCATAACAACTATATTTTTGTAAAATTTAAATTACAAAATATGAACTTGGAAAGGACAGAAACTACGATTGACAGGAGGTTAATGCATGACAGATATTGATTTTCTAGATTTACGGATTTACTGATTTACTGGCTTTAGGTATGTAAAACATATACAATTTAGATAAAAAATATGAACTTGAATCAATAGAATCAATTAGATCATAGATAATAGACAAGTAGATCAAATATATCGGGGAGGGAGGGTGGCTGGGAATAGCAGATTTGATTTACTGATTTACTGATTATACTGCTTTTATACTGATTTAAGCTGATTTTTAACTGATTTTTACTGCGTTTAAGCTGATTTACTTGGAGGTTGGCTGCTTTTACTGAATTTATCTGATTTATCTGATTCTGATTTTTAATTTACTCGGAGTTTACTGATTTACTGATAATTTTATAAATAAACTTTTACATTTTACAATAATAATTTATCCAAAGAACTTATTTTTTTATGTGTTATGTCATACAAAATATGACTTGAATCAGTAGGGATCAATAGATCAATAGATCAATAGATCACTGAGATGATAGGAGGGAGAGGAATGAAATTGATTTACTGATTGTTAACTGATTTACGTGCTATTAGGATCATAAATTTTTACATTTTACAATAAAATTTTTATTCAGAACTTATTTTTATGTTTATACAAAATTATGACTTGGATCAATTAGATCAAAGTAGATCAAAGATCACAGATTATGAGAGTATATATATAAATATCAAACTCAAAGAACTTATTTTTTATGTCTTGTTTGGATAAAACTTTGTTTTCCAATAAATGATTTTAATCGTTCGATCAATAGATCACAGATTTGCAGGAGGATGCTGGAGGGGTAGGTGGTTAGGTTTACTGATTTACTGATTTGAACAAAGGGATCTTAATGTAAACTCATTTTCACAATATATTTTCATTCAAAGAACTTATTTTTATGTTATAGTTTAAATACAAATATAAAAATGACTTGAATCATAGATCAATAGATCCAATAGATCAATAGATCAATAGATACAGAAGGGTGGGTGGGGAGGTGTGTTTGGAATTTCACCATGGATTTACTGATTTACTGATTTAAGGGTATGTAAGAATGTAAATTTTTTTACGGATATATATAACATAAAATGGAAATAAAAATTTATTAAAAAACAAATTATTTTAAACAAATTAGACATAAAATTAAATAAAAGTTTTGTTAAAAAAATAAATCTATTATCATCAAAATATCATAACCTTACTATACCAAAAAATATTTTGATTCGATAGATTATTTTCAACATAAATTAAAATCTTAAAGTAAATATTTAAAAAAATAAAAAAATAAATACAATAAAAATATATAC
>JABUQX010086620.1:7500-11558 GCA_015478945.1 Trachelipus rathkii
ATATGGAATAGGTGTGCCACATAGGGGTTTGAGTATTAATGATTGTCTAATTTTTATGGGAGGTTGTACCAAGGGTCCAATTCCAATTTGATTCTGTGGGGAATTTTTAACTGGGGTTACCTCTAATGGAATTGTTGAAATGGGTATATTTTGCAATGGAATATCTTGGGGTTCTTGATTTAATTCTTTCAAACATTTTCTACACAATGCTTTTCTATAAGACCAGTCAAATAAATAATCACTATGATGAAAATGAATAAAATAATACTAGATGTTCCTCCACCGATATATGGGATTAATTTAATTTGAGAAAGATAAGGAGTTAATGGGTGGATGGTATTATTAATGTTGTCTAGTCTTTTATTCCACTGAACTTCCTTCATTATTTGAAATTTTGGAACAATGCTGAAGAGATATTGGGTAAAGCAACATGAGTTAAAAAATTAAAACAAAACTTTATCATCAAGATTGGGCAATTAATGAAGTTAATGAAATATTTTTTCTCTAAATGAATGGGGTTTTTAAATTGATAATTAACAGAGGTAAAAGTACAACTGAGAATATAAAAAATAAAAATTATTTAATATGCTGTACGGAAATGGGTCTTTTTCGCAGGATAAAGAAGCTTCTAATTTTTCTGCAAAAGATATATAGTGAATGTCCTAGTGTAATGTAAGGTTCTTTTGATTTAAAGATAGTTATAGGACATGACGAGAAAATAGTAGTATAGTTAAGCAAAAGCGAAAGCAAGGCATGATTTGTCATCAATGGATGTAAAAGGTTGTGTTGAGGGCAAACTGCTGTTTTCCTTATGTTACGACAATAATCGTGAACCGAATTTCGCAAATAAGTATATTTCCTTTGACCATAATTAACGAAAAGGTAATTATTTGGTGTATTATACATTATTCGAACGGACGTTTCATTGAATGGAATGAATGTTGGGAATGGAATTAACTTGTATGAAATAAATTTCTCATTTGAAATGAATGGAATTAATGTAATTAATTCAAATGGATTAGTGGTTGATTTTATAGTCCATGAGTATGTCAAAAATGAATGATATGTTGTCGCTTCTAATGGTATGATAGGATGTAATTTTGTAGTTTGTGTCATTTCTAGTATATATGGTAACAAAAAGATGGGTGAATAAAGTTGATCATTAGTTATCTTTGTTTTAGCTAATTGTAATGAAGTGATAACTAATTGATGTAACATTGTAATACTATTAACTGAAGGTTCAAAACTAATGTAGTAATGCTTGGATACTACCCCCTAGCTTGATTGAGTATGTGGTTTGGTTGCTAGTGATTTGTTGTTGAAGTGCAATGTTAATTTTGTATGTATTGAAATCGTAAGTTTGGGTATTTGACTTTAATTGTTCTCTTTAAGTTCATTAACTAATAAATTTGAAGTACTCGCAAAGTTTCTAAAATTTATCATTTTTCTTAAAAATTTGATTTGTTTATCAGTCGCGTACCAAATAAAAACCATTAAGTAATATCTCCTCCAATTCGAAAAGCAGCTCTTTGAATCTTGTTTTGTGAGTGAAACCCATGGCAAGTTTTTTTAAAATTTCAGCTAATTTAAGGGATATTACTTTAGTTCTAATTTTTAATGAGTTGAAATTCCCATTTGTGCGCTCGTTGGTTTATAGAATATAATAAATTATCATTAAAGCTGGTAAAAATTTATCTTTTAAAGTATCTACCATTTTGATGGTTCTATAAAATAGTGGTTTTTCAGATTTCTGAAATGGGCATTCTAAAAGATACAATCAAGTCCAAGATATCCCTTCGATAAAACTTACTTTTTCTACGGTTATTATGATATCATTTGATAAGATACCGTGGCAGTTAAAGCTCTTTTTTCTTCATTAATGTTAGGGGAGATGGAAATGACTGCAGGGAGAAAAACTAATGCAAAAACTGGACGTAACATTTCATTACAGTCTGAAATTATTTCTACTGCAACAGAGATTATAAAAACCACAAATTATAACAGAATAAATTTGTTGGTAATACAAATTGATTGATCCAAACTTAGAAAAAATTTAATAGAAGAAAAATAGAACAATTTTCAAAAACTTGCAAAAACAATAGCACCATTGACACATAAGTTGACCTATAACATTAAAGAAACAGCTATCTTCTTTGTTATTAATTAATTAATTCCTATTGAAAAGACAATTAATTAAATTAGTTATCAATAGAACTTTGTCATTTTTTAGATTAATCACTGCATGAACAATTATTTTCTTATTTTTTGAAAATAGAACTTTAATATTTTTTAAAATAATTTTGAAAGAAAATTATTTTTATTTGTGAACTTTGAAACTTTGATTTTTTTTAATAATTTTGAAAGAAAAATTTATTTTTATTTTTTAAGCATTCACATTTATTAATTACTTTTAAAAATAATTATTGTTGAACATAGTAAAGTGATAAATTTTAAATTTAAATTAATAGTTAGACTAAAAATTAACTTTAAATTATGCTAATCAATAAATATTTTTCTTATTGAAATTAAAAAAATTTGGTGATATTTGGAAAACAGTTTTGAAGGCTTTTGAAAAAACTTTGAAAAAATATTTGAAAACTTAGTGTTTTATTTTTTTGAAACTTTGAAAAATATTTTCGAGATTTTAGTTTTTTTATTTTTAGAAATAGGTTTGAGAACTTAGATTTTTCTGTAGACTATTTAGCATTGACTAAGGTCAAACAGACTATGAGTCAACAATAGTCTTTACGGTCTTCGTATTCTAGTACATCGTTTTACGTGATTCTATGTTACCCTGGTTCAAAAGGGCTATAGTCCGGAACCAGTTGCCCTAATTGGAGCTTCGCGAAGGAGCTGAAAGAGAAATAAAAGACTTTAGAAAATGAGATTCAACAGAGAACATGAATGAGAACATGGGATAATACAGAAGAAGTTAATCAAGATGAAGAACATGATGTAACAGAAGTAAAGACTACTGATGGACAGAAAACAGAAGAGAATACAGGAGCAAAATTCAAGATAAGGGAACCCACACAAAAGGATATGGGACTCCTACCTCCAGATAATCTACCTCCTTCTACATTGATACAAATGTGTTCAACCAAATTAGAGAAGAAGCTGGGACTTGCATGAGCGCAGGAAATATGCGATTAGAGCAAAGAATACCTAAGGTGCTTTCCAACAGACGAAATGTTTTGGACAATAACTTTTAATTACATTTAAATGCATCGGGGCCACACTCCCCCTTCAAATAAAAAGAAACCTTACCCTTCCTCATTCAAGGCCAAAAGAAATATTTAACAATAGAAGTGAGTTTAGTGAAACTTGGGGACAGAACAAACAAGTGATACTCTATATGGAGGACAACCTCAGAATCCGTGGGGACCATCCCAAAATACATCCCAAAATAATCCTTTAAGTATGCAGCCACCTTACACAGGCTGGCAACAACCCCTTCCTACAATGCAACCGGGATACAATCCATACCCATATGGACCCCTTATGGAGGATATTATCCCAACGCTGCGTATGCCCCTCCACTTCCAGAATTGCCTAAAGAATTAAAATTGTATGGAAGAAACACCAAGACCCAAGTTTGGGTAGGCATTAAGTTTGAGGATTACCTTTCGACGTTGCAAGAGAAGATACGCACGTTAGGTCTAATAACTGAAAGACAGAAAATAGACTATGCCAAGACTACAATCTCTTCTGATTTCACATCAGAGGCCCGCCAGTACATTCTCAAAGATAATAGCTTCTCGAGGTGTAAGACCCTAGAAGACTTCTTGATTCAACTGAAGATTTTTCTCAAACCAGACAAAGCCGAGACATCTTCTGTTTATTGAAACAGTTCATGAAATTCAAAGGAGACCACATGTAACTCTTACTAAATTCATGTTGGACTTGAAGAATCTCCTTTGGAATATCAAGAGAAAACTATAGATATTGAGACTTTCCTTTGGATTTACTTCTCAACAGATAAATATCTTAATTATGACCTAAGATTTTAGAGAGTATGAAGAGCTCAGAGATCATCGAAGACTTAGAGAAAAAGTCTT
>JABUQX010086621.1:10000-12500 GCA_015478945.1 Trachelipus rathkii
TCATAATAATAATAAATCAAAACAATCTTTCGAATTGTCTATTATATGATATGAATAATAAAGATTATGTATTAAGTAATGATAATCAGTTTAATATAATAATATAATAATAATAATAATAATAATAATAATAATAAATAATAATAATAATAATAATAAAATATAAATAATTATTATTATTATTATTATATTATTATTATTATTATTATAATTATTACTCATATATTATTATTTTTTATTAATTTATTATTATATTATTATTATAATATTATTATCTATTATTATATATAATAATAATTAATAATAATAAAATAATAAAATAATAATAATAATAATAATTAATAATAATGGAAGTTTAACATGTTTGTAGTTTTTTTCAAATACCACCATGCATAGTGATACTAATACCTTATTATTATTATTATTATTATTATTATTATTATATAATATTATTGATTATTATTATTATTATATTATATTGATTATCATTATATTATTATTATTATATTATTATTTATTATTGAAAAATTGATGGCTGATGGCTTTCGGAGGTTGAACCTATAATATCTATATATCATATAAATAATATATATTATATATATATATAATATATTAAAATAATATTATATATATATATATATATAATATATATATTATATAATATATATAGAATATATATATATATTATATATATATATATATATATATTATACATATATATATATTATATAATATATATATATAAATATAATATATTATATATATATAAAATATATAATATATATATTATAATATTATATAAATATATATATATATATATATAGGTGAACAGTTTAAAACCACAAATATCTCATCATATTTCAAAAACTACAACAGCTACCGGAAAAAGGAATCAATTCTGGGAAATGCTGGTCCAATTAGTGCTGGAAAGTAAAAAAAAAAAAAAAAAGATATATTATATAGTATATATATATATATATATAATATATATATATATATAATATAATTAATATATATTATATAATATATAATATATATATATATTATATATATATATATATATATCAATATAATCAAAAACAACAATAGTAACAAAAAGGAATAAATTTTTGAATCCTGGTAAAATTTTTAGATAGGAAATGTAAAAAAAATAAAAAAATCAAAAAATACTTATTGCTAAATATTATAGTAATAATATGATTAGAGAGCCTATTTTAGAGACCTTTTATTGGTTACTCGTTAAAATAAATAGACTTTCTATTAAATTTTGCTTTTTTTTAACTAAAGAATACCCCAAGGGTATACCGCACGATGGCAGGAGTCCGGGTCTCTCGGCCTCCGGGAAACTACGGGTAGGACAATTCCCCCTCCCCTCCGATAGGGCTCCGGAACCCCCACTCTTTGGTATTTGGGTGTCACGGGGTTCCTCCGCCCCTCCCTACGGGGTATGGAAAACGTCCCCCTCTGTGTTCCCCGTGGGCTCGAGCCCCCTACATTGCCGTGTAATACCTTTACAAATAATATATATATATATATATATATATATATATATATATAGTAAATATATATAATATATATATATCTAATATATATATATAATAATATATAATATATAATATAATATACTATATATATATATATATATTACTAAGGTCCCTGCCCCTAAAAAAAAAAATAGCCAATATTTATTTATTTTATTTTTTTTTTTTTACATTCCTCCTAACTAAAATTTTACAAGGATTCCAAAACTGTATTCTTTCGCCGTAGCTATTGTAGTTTTTGAGATGTTTTTTTTATGCTAAGGAGTAATAAGTTCGCACTAAATTTTACCATATTAAAAATTGGAATCCTTTCCCGTACAAATGTAGTTTTTGAATATGGATTGAGATATTTGTGGTTTAATTAAACTGATTATATAATATACTATAATATAATATATATATAATATATACTATACTATATAATATATATATATATATAATATATATATATAGATATATATATATATATAATACGGAATATATATATATATATATTATATAAGGAGGCGACTCCTGACTCGTGCGACTCTGCCTAGCACGAGTTGACATTTGTAAAACGATCTATGTTTGGCAAATTTCATAATGTTACGATAATAATCTCTTTATTTTTTTGCGAAAGGTGTCAACTATTATCAAACCTTTATTATATATAAGAAGATAAATGGAGAAACATGCTATAATGCCACTCTTTAAAGACGCTTCCAAACATTAAAAAAGACTAATTCCGTGCCCAAACAATGGCGGATACAATTATCTTGTGAATTTTAGAGTATAAAATTAATTTATAATACTACCTGATCGACATGGTATATTAAAATACTAACATAAATTAACATTTATAACCAGAATATATTTAATTGAAACATAAATAAATAAAAATATTAACTAAAATGAATTAGATTATAAAGTTGAAAAAAAAAGAGTACCTTGAAATATTAATAGAAAACGGTTTAGCCTAA
>JABUQX010086621.1:17500-20664 GCA_015478945.1 Trachelipus rathkii
TCTGACCAGTTAGTTTATCATAATTTTGATGAATTAATGGAAAATATGCGTAGAACTTGCGATATAAAAAATTGAATAGCCTATCATACCCTTTTAAATTCTGGGTAAAATGGCACCGTTATTCACATTTTACCCAAATACAGATACATGTTTGAAAGTTAGATCTTTGATTTTTAATATGTTTACAAATTGTGAATGTCCACCATACTAATGCTTTCACAAATTGCTTGCTTATTAATATTTCTCTCTCAAATTACTTTGTGTATGACTTCCAAATGTATCCTTGTTACGTGATTTGTTCATGCTTTAATTAATCCTTAAGCATTTTAGTAGTTGTTTCCTTTATAAATGTGCCTTCGTGTAATTTTGTCCTAGTACTGTGAAGACAAAATCTTTTGTACACCTTTGACCATCTTACATTGTGACGTAAAACTTTTCTTCTACTAACATTCATGAAATTGATCCAGAAGACCAATTGATTTAATTAATAATTTTAACTTCATTTCATAAAAATGTTAACATCTAACAAATTTTTAATTAGATTAAAATTGAATAAAACCCAAATTTTAAAGTAGCTTTGACTTCAACTAACATAATTCAAAATTTATGTTTTAGTTGGGAAATATTTGAATCGAGATGTTTAAGTGCAATTTAATTTAAAGACCATCAAATTTTTGTAGAGTATAATAATGTTTAATAATCCTTAGTATGAAATAAAAAGATATTAAATCGTCAAAGTCCTGTAGCACCAAACTATCTTTGTTTAGGTTTAATTAAAATTGCTAATATCATAACATTTTTGTAACTTGTTTATACTTTGGAACTCTTTTACTGCTTTACAAATTGCCTCTTTATGACCCAGCAAAATATATCGATGATTTTCGTCGACCCCCCGAAAACCCCGAGAACGACCCCGCATTTAAAAATCCGAAATGACTCATCTGCATCCCCTAAAAGAAGTTCCTCAAGATAATTATATGTAGAGAGAGAAAGAGAGAAAGTGAGAGAGTGAGAGAAAAGAAGTAGAGATGGAGGGACTACTAAGTTTTATAAGGGCTTACCAAGCTTCGAATCTTGATTAGTTGGAACTCAGAGGGTCAGGGAACAACCAGCTTTAGGCTTGGAACAGTTGTGACTTTTGAAATAGGATTCAGTTAGCTTGAGAATTTAGCTTTGCTTTAACTTAAAGAGTTCCAAATAATATTAGAAAAATAAGTTTCTTTAAAATTGGGGAATTATATCCTTATAAATAAAAAGCAATATATTTATTAATATACATTGAGTATATAAATATATGTAATAAATTATATATATGGTTATATTTCAATATATATTATCATTAATTTTATCTTTATTTTTATTTAATAATAATAATTATAAACACAAAGACAAATGAAAGTATGAAACAGACTAATATAAATGATTTGACTTCGGTCGTGGAAGCAGAGGTAATAATAAATGTGACATTTAATTATTATAATAATTTTAATTAAAAAAAAGTGTTATTAGGATTTTACCTCATTATGAAACAATATACTTTATCTTTATTCTGCAGTAAAACTGGTATTTGAATCAAACACTAATAATACAATAATAACAACAACTAACACAACAACCACTATTGACAGTGGCATCAGTAATAATAATAATAATAATTATAATAATAATAATAATAATAATAATAATAATAATAATAATAATAATAATAATAATAATAAATTGTAATATTAAAAAACTCTGTCAGATTTTAATAAATTATACTTCTTTAGATTTAAAAAATGTAATTATATTTTTATATAATTATTTATAAATTTAATAACATAATTTTATTTTTTTTATATAATTTTCATGATATGATTTTTGTATAATTTGATATAATATAATTTTAATAATATATAATATATAATATATAATATAATGTTCATGAAATATATTTCTTGCCTGAATATGCTTTTGTTATAAGATTCATGTTAAAGTAAAAATATGTAAATGACAATTAAAGTAAAGAACTAATTTATCTAATATAATAATATGTTATTAATCACTAATTTTTAACTAAATGATTGTTTATATTATGCTATAATATCTTTTATTTTTATGTATATTTAAACAGGTTCTAAGACTACTTTATTTCTTTATGTATGGTTTCTATGTGGATGGATGAAAATAAATATGGACATTAAAGCGTTTTACAATTCAGAAATGGCCAAAATGGACATATATATATATATATATATATATATATATATATATATATATATATAGTTATATATATATATATATATATATATATATATATATATATATATATATATATATATATATATATATATATATATATATAACCTCTCGTATATAATACAGTTTATATTTCAATAAAAGAAATTTTTATAAAATAACTTCTTTATGCTTAACATAAAATACTTTCTCTACGATCTTTATCTCTAAAGTAAATAAATCTTCGCCAAACTCGTGGAAATATCAGATATGTGTAGTTTCTGGCGCGCTTTTTCTGTGTCCAAAATCCGTAAAAAATTTTCTAAGTTAAATAGCGATATAATTAATCAACGAATACGATTTTTTCATCGATAAAAGGAATGTTCGTAATTTTTGATACTTAAGAGATTTCGGTTTACAAAATTGACATAGTTTCCAAATACTGTTATTATATTTTATTTATATTGGTGAATTTAAATGCAACAAGTCCAATAGCAATTGTCACATAAAAATAATAGCCTATATGTTCAAATGCAGTAGTTGGATACATTGGGATGGGGCTAAACTGTTCTTTAACGAATGAGACATTTAAATTTTATTGTAATGTTAAATGTGAATTATTCCGTGAATATATACCGTATTTATATATATATATATATATGCTATATATATATATATATATATATAGTATATATATATATATATATATATATATATATATAGATATATAGATATACGTTGCTTTGCCCGCCCCTTTAGGGAACAATATTCCATTAAGTTAGGTCTATTTGGGGCTTCATAATCCATTAGGTTAGGACTTTTAGTAATCCATTAGGTTAGAGCCTAGTAGCTTTCATAATCCATTGAAGCGGGCGCACGCGAAAGCGTTTCACGATAATGCGAAACGTTGCCCACTCCAAATTCCGAGTAACTGAACGAAGTACATC
>JABUQX010086622.1:0-5000 GCA_015478945.1 Trachelipus rathkii
AATTGTGTTTAGGCCATTTTTTTTTTTAATTAAAGTTTTAGGCATATATTTGTTAATAATCAACCGATTTTATTGATTGAAGATTTTTTATAAAGCATTTTAGATGCGCTACAACTTTTATATCTGACAATATTTTGAGGCACGAACCGTTCACCAATTTGGCACTCCCAGTTTTTCGGCTTTTCGTCGAAATAAAAAATGAAATTTAGCCATATCTTTTTTCCAGTTTATCCAATCAATCCCAAATTTTGAGAGTATAATTTTTTTACAAAATTTCACATTTTTTATTTTATAAGTTTTTTTGTATAAGCCATATTTTTTTATCTCGAAAAATAATGGGTTTACAAAAAAACTTACAAGAATAAAAAATCTGCATTTTCATAAAATAATTATGCTCCAAAAATTTGAAATTGATTGGATAAAGTGGAAAAAAGATATGGATGAATTCCATTTTTTCTTTCGACGAAAAGCAGAAAAGTGGGTGTGCCATATTATGGTGAACGGTTCGTGCCTCAAAAAATTGTCAGATATAAAAGTTGTAGCGCATCTAAAATGCTTTATAAAAAATCTTCAATCAATAAAATCGGTTGATTATTAACAAATATATGCCTAAAACTTTAATTACAAAAAAAAAGGCCCAAATCCAGTTCACAGTTACCCCCTTCGTTGAAAAAAGAATGATTTTTATTTCATTGTAACAAAATAATTTATAACGAAACATATCAAATTAAAGGTCTAGGTCCAGTGATTCTGAAAATCTAAAAATATAGCTAATCCGTTGTATATGAAAAAAGTTTTTAAAGGAAAACCTAAAAAAAGTAGGCCACACTACTTCTATGAAAATCTTTTAATAGGCTTTGACAAATACGTTCAATATTGGTTGTTTAGTTCGCCCAGATCTAAGGATTAATTTAAGACCAAAATTAAAGCAATTGGTCATCTACAAAGGAAAAAAATAACAAAAACTGATTTTGGTTTTCAGGGCCTACTTATAAGTTTTTCGGGGGGTTCAGAAAAACATCAATAAATTCTATACCGCTTTGAATTTTCAATTTTCGATTTCAGTATGTTGTTCCTCTTGCGCTAACGATTAAAACTATATATAATTGAATAAAATCTGTAAAGTATGAGAGAAATTATAAAGAACTGAAAAATTAAGATCAAAAAGAATTTCGATTCCAATCCTCGGTAGCTTCTGCGTATATAGCATCTTTACTGCATTTTTTGGGGAAGCGTTAATTAAACTTTTTAAATATTAATTTTTTTAAATAGCAATTTTCATTTTCTTAAACTTTGAATATAACTCTATATGTATGGAAAATTTGAGCCAAAAATATTATTTCCTTCATATATAGTTATATTAATTTATTTTGGTAGGCCAGTTATGAAAAGGTGAATGCCGGTTATATTCAATATTTTTAAAATTCTTTATTTAATATGCGGTTTTTTGGCATTTTTCATTAATTTAATGATTTTTACACTAAAAATAGTCCATAACCATAATAATACAAATGTATAAAGTGATATAATAATAATATTTTCATCGCGTCCCAAAATCTTCCATCCATTCAAGTTATAATAATAAAAATAATAATTATATATAATAATAAAAATATATATATATATATATATATATATATATATATATATATATATATATATATATATATATATATATATATATATATATATATATATATATAAGTATACCGTTAAAACGGGCAATTCGGATCATTGATGCGGGCAATTCGGAGCACGTGGGCAATTCGTCCAGTTGCTCAAAATTAGCCTATACGATGTAAAAATAATCTTTTAAAAGATGTAAAATAATGTGGTTTTATGTCTTAGGTATTATTTTTTTATGAAACCTTTAACTTAAGTCCATTAATTTTGTGATTTTTTTTTCCTGAGCATTATAAAATCGGGTAAATTTTAGGCCTATTGCTAAGAATCATACAGGTCAAAATAATTGTACTACATTATTGGTACCAAGATATAGTACTTAAAAATAGTTTATAACCTTAATGCAATCGTTGGAGTCATTCAGGCAAGAGATAAATATGTTTTATTATAAAAATTGTAACATGGGGCAATTCGGTCCAGGTTTAAAAATTTGTGTGGGGCAATTCGGTCCACATTGAAATCTTCATTAAATTAAATTTTTTAATACTCTTTTACAAAAAGATGTCCGAAATATAATGTTTAAAATAATTTTTACACTTTTACAGCAAGATAGGTAGGTAAAGTTTTTCACATAGGCCTAATGTAATTTAAAATTTTTATTCAGCAAGATGGTTCACACTTACGCAAAAGTAAACACAGCAGACGAGTGACAAAAGGGATTATCTTGCTTGATGATTTTGCCAGACCCTTAAAAGCAGTTTCGTCTGCATGCGTTCTACGAAACCGATAATCATGCCTTAAAAACGCTCGAGTTTGCAGTTTCGTTTTTGTTGTCAAAACAGCACTTTGCGTTCGTTTTTGCGTCAAAACAGCCGCAAAATCGTAAAAGAACGCTCACCAACGTAAGAATTTCCTTAATTCTGTGTAATATAAAATAAAAAAAGAATTGCAATCTTACAAATTTTTTACATTACAGTTCGTTTTTCAAACAGCGCAAAATCGTAAAAAAAACGTTCACCAAACGTAAAGAATTTCCTTAATTCTGCTGTTAATATAGAATACAAAGAATGCAAGGAAATTCCTTACGTTTGGTGATATTTTTTTACGATTTTGCGTTTGACAAAAACGAACGCAAACTCGAACATTTATTAGTTTCAAACCCAATTCTTAAAATAATCTTGTAATACCATAGTTAAAAAGAGACCTAAAAGACGCTGTGAGCTTGCGTTTTCATTTTTGTCAAACAGCGTTTGCGTTCATTTTGTCAAACATCGCAAAATTGTTAAAAAACGCTCACCAAACGTAAAGATTTTCCTTAATTCTTTTGTATTCTATATTACACAGACATTAAGAAAATTCTTTGTTTGAAAAGTGAGCGTTTCTTTTTACGATTTGCGCTGTTTGACAAAACGAACGCAAACTCGAAAATTTAGTAAAAATATATTTCTTTTTGTATTTTATATTACACAGAATGAAGGAAATCTTTACGTTTGGTGGAGCCGGTTTCTTTTACTGATTTGCGCGTTTGACAAAGAACGAACGCAAAAGTGCCTGTTTGACAAAAAACGAATGCAAACTCGAGCGTTTTAGGCATTATTACGTTCGTAAGAACCAATGCAAGAACGAAAACTGCTTAAGGGTCTGGCAACATCATCAGCAGAGTATCCCTTTGTATCTCTGCTGTGTTACTTTTGCGTAAGTGTGAACCATCTTGCTGAAAAAAATTTTACAAGTTAATTAGGCCTATGTTGAAAAACTTTACCTACCTATCTTGCTGTAAAAGTGTAAAAATTATTTTAAACATTATATTTCGAACATCTTTTTGTAAAAGAGTATTAAAAAATTTAATTTAATGAAGATTTCAATGTGGACCGAATTGCCCTACGCAAATTTTTAAACCTGGACCAAATTGCCCCATGTTACAATTTTTATAATAAAACATATTTATCTCTTGCCTGAATGACTCCAACGATTGCATTAAGGTTATGAACTATTTTTAAGTACTATATCTTGGTACCAATAATGTAGTACAATTATTTTGACCTGTATGATTCTTAGCAATAAGCCTAAAATTTACCCGATTTTATAGTGCTCAGAAAAAAAAAAAAAATCACAAAATTAATGGACTTAAATTAAAGGTTTCATAAAAAATTAATACCTAAGACATAAAAATACATTATTTTACATCTTTAAAGATATATTTTACATCGTATAGGCTATTTGAGCCACGGCCGAATGTGCCCCCCGTCCTCCGCCCTTTCCCTACCGTGGATGAATTGCCCCGTTTTACGTATATATTATTATATAATATATATATATATATATATATATATATGATTATATATATAATAATTATAATAATTATAATATATTATTATTATTATTATTATTATTATTATTATTATTATTATTATTATAACTTGAATGGATGGAAGATTTTGGGACGCGATGAAAATATTATTATTATATCACTTTATACATTTGTATTATTATGGTTATGGACTATTTTTAGTGTAAAAATCATTAAATTAATGAAAAATGCCAAAAAACCGCATATTAAATAAAGAATTTAAAAATAATCAGAAAAATTCGCATTCACCTTTTCATAACTGGCCTACCAAAATAAATTAATATAACTATATATGAAGGAAATAATATTTTTGGCTCAAATTTTCCATACATATAGAGTTATATTCAAAGTTTAAGAAAATGAAAATTGCTATTTAAAAAAATTAATATTTAAAAAGTTTAATTAACGCTTCCCCAAAAAATGCAGTAAAGATGCTATATACGCATAAGCTACTGAGGATTGGAATCGAAATTCTTTTTGATCTTAATTTTTCAGTTCTTTATAATTTCTCTCATACTTTACAGATTTTATTCAATTATATATAGTTTTAATCGTTAGCGCAAGAGAAACAACATACTGAATTCGAAAATTGAAAATTCAAAGCGGTATAGAATTTATTGATGTTTTTCTGAACCCCCCGAAAAACTTATAAGTAGGCCCTGAAAACCAAAAATCAGTTTTTGTTATTTTTTTTCCTTTGTAGATGACCAATTGCTTTAATTTTGGTCTTAAATTAATCCTTAGATCTGGGCGAACTAAACAACCAATATTGAACGTATTTGTCAAAGCCTATTAAAAGATTTTCATAGAAGTAGTGTGGCCTACTTTTTTTAGGTTTTCCTTTAAAAACTTTTTCATACAACGGATTAGCTATATTTTTAGATTTTCAGAATCACTGGACCTAGACCTTTAATTTGATATGTTTCGTTATAAATTATTTTGTTACAATGAAATAAAAATCATTCTTTTTCTACGGGGCAGGTACCTGTGAACTGTGTTTAGGCTATTTTTTTTTTAATTAAAGTTT
>JABUQX010086622.1:10000-17500 GCA_015478945.1 Trachelipus rathkii
TAAACACATCCCACATTATACTTAAACCAATCACTTCGAAATCTATTTTTCTGACAACGCTCACTATCGTCAAACCTACTTTGATTCCATTGAGAAGTTTACCAGCAACACCAAATATTACTAACACCTGCCATAGATTCCCTATTAATCCTTTCATACGTGTGTTGCAAATCCATAAAACCTAAATGCAATTTATTCTTCCCCTCCTTCATTTTCCCAATCAGTTGTTTCAATGTAAAGATTTGATCCACACATCCTCTACCACTTCTAAACGCACCTTGTTCATCACCAATCAGTCCTGCAGTCACTCAACGCACTCTATCGACCAAAAATACCGCATAGATCCACTTCTGTTAAAAAAACAATATCACTCATCTGTTGGACCCCCCTCAGTAGGTGACTGCAATGAAACTGCGACAGACGTCTAAAGTAGCATCTTCCTCGCTTTCCGACTTCCTCGTATCTTCCAGTTTATTCAACAAGGTCGTATTCCATAGACTGATTACTGCCCTACTTTATGAAGTTTATGAGAGTTCAGTGAGTAGTGTTGTTTTGTAACTAGGTTGAGATCTGGAGGTAAGAAGAAGAGGTTGTGTTCTGTTTAACATGAGTTTTTCAAAAACTTTTGAGAGTGTCGATAGCAAAGATAATGGTCTATAAGAGGCTGGATCATGTGGCAGTTTGTTGTTTGGTTTGAGAATGGGATGTATGGAGAAGTTCTAAAAGATTGGGAAGATGAATATGTAGTTTTATACTTTAAATATAAAATACTAGGGAATTTTAAAGAAAAAAAAAAACAGTTTTGTTAAACATTTATTATTTTTCCTTACCTCTAATAAATATTAAATATTTATATATAGAAAAAATTATATATAATATATATATATATATATATATATTTAAATAAAAATGGTAGTATATATGTTATGTATAATATATATATATATATTTTGCTATAATAATATATTAATATATTATATAATATAAATAAAAAAACTACCTTTTTAACTTCTTATCCTATGCAGGGTAACACAGGGACCACCAGGGGAATCGAACTTTAAGCCGGCATTCACCAAACCACACCACCAACGTGTCGCAATCGAGTTTAATTCTTCCCCCAGTAGTAAAAACGCAACTGCTACGCGGAGGATTTGAACCAACGTCCTCTCGTATGAGAGGCGGTGACTCAACCTCCTGCGCCACGAGGCGTTCTACATATATGATATTAACTATTAATATATATATATATATATATATATATATAATAATATATATAATATATAATATATATATATATATATATATATATATATATATAATATATATATGCATAATTGCGACTGTCGTCTGAATAGTCGCATAAAAACAGGCTGGGAAGAGAAATGGAGAAGCAATCAGAAGAAGCTGTGAAGAGAAATGAAGACACCAGGAGAGTTTCTATAAAGGATTTTGAGCCTTTTTGCTTTTTGTCTCAGGGAAGGAGAAGGTTTTGTGGTCAGATTCTGCAGTTGGAAACAATTGAAAAAAGATTTATAAAAGTGGAAAAAAAATATTTTTATTAATAAGAGAACTTTAGTTAAAATTAAATTGAAATCAAAATCATTTATTTGTTATTGCAAAATTAATATTTAAATCGAGATGAGGAGAAGCAACAAAATTTTTTATTTCGATTCTTTTCAACAATTATAAACAATAGATATAATATCTTAACAAAATTTGTTGTGGAGTAACAGAATTTTCTAGTTTGTTCTTTTTATTAAAAACAATTTGGATTTTAATTCATAAGTTCTGCAATATCTGAAATTTGGTTGAATTTGAATGGATATTTTCAGCGACGTTAGATAACAAGAAGATTACTCTTCGCATGGTTTTAGGGGCTGGGAACACCCTCCCATGAACCCCTGCCATAGGAAACTATGAAAGGTTGTGGCGACAGGCCTAGCAAGCCGGCAACGTAAAAAAAGAAGTCGCTCGAGTTACCAATGCTATGCCTCGGACACAGCGGAATCGAAGGTTGACGAACAAGCGTGATAAAGGACTACGGAAAAAGGATACACGATACCGAATTGCCACTATAAATGCAAGTACTTTTGCCGGAAAGGAGGAGGAGGCCGTGGATTTGATGGAAAAGAAGAATCTGGATGTGTTGGGGGTTTGTGAGGTGAGGTACCGCGGAAGTGGAACTAAGAGATTACATAACGACTATGTAATGATCTACAAGGGGAGAGAGGAAGAGAGAAGGCACGGAGTAGCGATCATCATGAAACCGGAACTCTATAGAAATGTAATGGAAACTTTGTTAATAAATGAAAGAATAATTGCGATAACGTTGAAGATGAAAGGAGAAACATTGAGCTTAATCCAAGTGTATGCGCCGCACCAGGGAAGACCAGTTGAGGAAAAAATGGAATTCAGGGAAGTTCTCCAACAGACCTATGACGCGGTGAGAGGAGAAAAGAAAATTATAATGGGAGATATGAACGCTCATGTTGGAACCCGTAGAGAAGGAGAGGAGATGGTACTAGGGATTCATGGAATAGGGGAGAGAAACGTTGATGGGAGTACCTGATCGACTTTGCGATGAGAAACAACATGGCTGTTATGAATACATTCTTCAAACATGAAGAAAGCAAGAAATGGACGTGGTATAGGTGGAGTGCGGAGGAACAGAGATACACGGAGAAATCAATGATTGACATGATGCTAGCTAGCGACAAGAGGATGTTTGAAGATGTGAAAAGCTTACCCACTTTCACTAGATTCAGACCATAGAATGGTATTGGGTAAACTGATTTGGAAAAAAAGGAGAAAACCAAGGAAGATAACAAAAGAGAGATACTGTTTGGAAAAGCTGAGGGTGGATGGTGTGGTAGAGCTGTTTAATGAAAAACTCACGCAAGAATTCGAAGGGACAGAAGAGCAAGAAACGGCGGAGGAGAGTTGGAAGACCTTTAAAACAAGAGTAGATCGAATTGCAAGCGAAATACTAGGAAAGAAAAAAGTCGCTGGGGGTAGGAAAAAGAAGACGGCATGGTGGAATGAGGATGTTAAGAACGCAGTGAAGCTCAAAAACAAAGAATATAGGAAATGGATGAAAACGAAAACGGAACGGAACAGGATCAGAATATGTAAACGCAAGAAACCAGCGGAGGATGTTACAAAAGAAAAGTAAGGACATTATTTGGAACAGAATAGAAAAGAGAACTGAAAGAGGAATCACGAAAAGGGACGGGAAAACTTTTATATGGATCGGCCAAAGCATGAAGAGGAAATAAAGAACGGAAAGATACATTTGAATGAAGGAGGGAGAACCTCTCTAGAGCAAGAGGAGTAACCGAAAGATGGAGCGAGTATTCGAGAATATGAAACGTAGAAGGAAGGGGAAGAAATGATCTGAAATACCACCTGAGAGTTAAGGACAAGAACTGAGAAATTAGAATATAAGAGATAGAGGAAGTGAATTGAAGCAAGTAAGATATTAAAAATGAGGAAAATGCAGAATTACGATGCACGAATAATGAACTATTCAAACAGGAGAGGGAAAAGCTAAATGTCAATCAGATTGTTAAACCAAAGATGGAAGAAAGAAAAATACAACAGACAGAGGAAAGCAGTAATCTGTCCAATACATAAGAAGGGATAAAAGAATAAGCGGAAATTATAGAGGAATAGATTGTTGGTGGGCGAGTACAAATATATGAGGATCTAGAAAAAGATGAGATAGAGGTCGAGGAAGCAAGATTGAAAATGCAGCCGGGTGTCAGACCCAGGAAAAGTACTACTGACCTTAATATGTTTACATGAAGATGCTGACTGAGAAAATAATAGAGTGGAGAATGAGAAGGCTTATGCTGCATTCATAGACTTGGAAAAGGCATTCGATAGAATAAATAGGGAGAGGCTGTGGAGAGTGTTAGAAGATCCGATGTATGCCATACCAGAAAGTCTATAGCACCATTAAGAGTATGTATGAAAATCCAATAAATTCGGTTAGAGGAACATGAAGAGAGAAGTGGTTTGAAAGTGAAAACGGGGGTTAGACAGGAGAAGTGTACTGTCACCATTGCTCTTTGCACTTTACCTGGACAGCTGCCTTAAAATGCAAAAGGAAAATAAAGCAGCACACTTTGTTTATGCGGATGATGCGGCAGTGATAACATCAGGAGCTCAAGACCTGCAAGAAGCTGTGAATAGGTGGAACGAAGTACTGAAGTCAATGGGCATAGAAATAAAACAGAGAAACGAAATAATGGTGTTGCAAGGAGAGAGGCAGAGATATAGTGAACATAGAACGATATAGCTAAGCAATGTGAATAGATTTAACGTATTTGGGCGTGATTTGACGAGCAAGGAGCACAAGAATGATGAGTTGAAAGGAAAGGAATTGAGAGATTTTCACCAAGAATGTAGGAATGTTATACCCGTTGCTAAAAGAGAAAGGAATACCAACAGAGGTTAAAAATCTAAATATATAAAACAAAATTCTGAGACCGATATGTTGTATGGTTCTGAATGCTGGGCAATGAATACGATGCAAAAGAGCAGAAATAAAAGCTGCAGAAATGAGTTACTCGACCATTAAGAGGAGATTACGTTGAGAGACAATGAGGAGGGAATGCTGGTGAGAGAGAACTGGGGTGAACCTGTTTGGAATGCAGTGGGAGAGAAACCGTTAAGATGGTTTGGACATGTGAAAAGGAAGAGAGAAGGAGGAGATGAGAGAGATGAGGATTGGAGACCAGAAGGTAGGAGACCAGCAAGAAGACCGAGGAAGAGATGGAATGGACTGGATTCGTGGCAGGGCTGATACAACGTAGAGGGCAAGCGGCTGAGAGGTCAGAGGGGAAAGAACATTGAGATAGAAACTTTGGAGAAGATTCTGAGGCAGAAGCACCAACAGGCATACGCCTAACAGGATGGATGGTTACAAAAAAAAAAAAAAATATTTATATTATATATATAAATATTATATATATATATATATATATATATATTAATCTATATATTTTTATAATATCTAAATGTAATTTACATATAAAATAATATCGGATATAAATTTGTATATATATATATAAAAGATAAGAGAGAGATAATAGGGGTATGGGGTGCACACAAGATAAATTAGTCGAATATACTAACGGATGAGAGTTGAGGGGGGAGGGTTGTTATGGGCAGGATTCGTTCTGATAACATTGGGGAAATGAAAGAAAATTCAAGATGGCATTAATGGGAATATAGCGGACCAAGACTGTCACCATGTATACAAAGAGTAAAAATTATAAATGAGAGGTTGATGATGTGCGTTTTGAAGATAGGCCGGATAAAATATAGAATATTCCAGTAATATGCCACCACAACGGGCACTCAGAGGAGGCGGAAAAAACATAGATTTATGAGAATGATGGAGAAGAGGTGGGTGGAGCGATAGGAGGTGGAAATGTCCATGTTGATGGGAGTTTGGGAGGGTAAGAGGAGGGTAGGAAAGGTCCATGTAGAGGAAGTATTTGGGGACCATTGGACGAGGTAACAAGAAACTGGAGGGAGAGGCATTTTGTTGTTGTGAGAAAACGATCTAAAAATATGAACACCGTTTATCAAGCATAGAGAGTCCCACATCTTTCACGAGTATAGATGGGAAATCAGTACGCAACAATTCCGATCAAAAATCTGGTGATATACATCCCATGATAGTCTCCGATTAAAGAAGGATTGAAGAATTTTAAAGGTGATTCCGGCCAGTTGTCTTTGGATGCGACATAGACTGTGTGGCGACTATGAAATAGAGGGTGAGAGGAGGAAAAATTTATTTGTATTTTTTATTATTCTATCGTTTTCAATTTTTCATTTTAACATCAAATAAACGTGCTTGTGTTACTTTCCACCTAGACCAATTTTGTTATGTCAGTAGAAAGTTTACACCCTACAACAGTGTGTAATATTGCGACAACATCAAGCATTAAACTTGTCTCCAATTATTATTTTGGATGTACAATAGGAGACCAAGACGATTGGTTTTCCCTACATATTTTCTCTAATACCACATTGGAATATTAGCTGTATGTCAGAATTTCAAAAAAAAACACTCAGAAACACAATTTTCAATCAGTCCATACCATATGACTAAAAAAATAAAAAATAAAAAATATAAAAAAAAATATAAAAAAAACATTTCCACGTGATGATCATAATATTAGTTTGACAAAGATAGCTGGTTGCATATAGCGAAATAAATTCAATCAACTACCAAACTATCATTAGGACTTAGAAGCAGAACCACATGTCAAAAAAATACTAACGCAGTTCTACGAACAATAATTAAAACATCAATTATCATGAAGAGACAGATAATGGATACATCTGCTTTATAAGCAGTATTAATTGACTTTCCAATTTTTTTATCGTCATGTAGAAATATTGATAATTATATATGAAAGATAATAATATTTTTCTGCACGTCATTTTTTGATGCAAGAGGTAAAGTGTGACAATGAACCCAAAGACTACAAATATTTATTTTTTATTTTCTAGAGCAAGGCGAGCATTAAGTTGTTTTGTAGCAAAATGGAAAGTTGAAACTTGTAATTTCTATATACACACCACTGACCTTAGATAGATTTATCATCCCCTGAAACTATTCCTAAAGCTTATCAAATATAAGGAACACAATTGGAATATTTGTTTATAATAATTTTAAAGCTATATCAGTGCTTCTGTCAACAATTGAGTTTCGCAATGCATATTAGCTTTTTTGATTTTGTGGAATAGTTTAGATGATAAAATACTGTGAACTGCTGGAAACTTCCATTATTTGGCATCTTTATCTGAAAATGCTGTTTTAGAATATAGTGTTCAGCACCAGCACTAATTGATCATCAGAAAATATATATCCTACTGCTCAACCTTGAACTTAGCTTCATGATAAATGGGTTGATCGAGAAGTCAGTGGGTTTCCATATTTAAGGAAATATTAATTAAAATACTGTCAAACGCATAGTTAGAAGCTGAACCTATGCTGAATCACAAATATCAGATACGTAAGACGTATCATTACTCATTAAATTAAATGAGGCTGAACTAATAGCATGAACATTTGTTGGCGTAGTTAAAAAAGCATATTCGTGACTACAGAGCTGAAACCTAGCATGAAAAATTTCCAAATATGCTAAAGTAATCTTTCAATAATGTGATGTAGAACGTCAATTAAAATGCAGTTTCTGCATTCTCACTTTCACATCTTAACTTCTAACCTTTGAGATGTAAAAGATTAATATGACAAGCCTTTACACCAGCAGATCTCAGCTATGAGAGAGCAGAATTCAAGAAAATTTCAACCCTAATATTCTAACAATATAATTATTTTAGATAATTTTTATTTCCTTCAGAAAGGAGGATAGCAAAGTTTTACTTTCCAATATATATTTTCCTTTCGAAAAATAACTTAATGTCTACATGTTTGGGTGGATAGCGGTTCTCAGGGTGGACAAATCTGCCAGTGAACAT
>JABUQX010086622.1:22500-35920 GCA_015478945.1 Trachelipus rathkii
CGAGATTGATTAGGTTGTTCCCCTTATGTCCTTACTTATGTAGTAGTAGTAGTAGTAGTAGTTTTATTATTATTATTAATTATTATTATTATTATTATTATTATTATTATTATTATATTATTATTAATTATTATTATTATTATTATTATTATTATTATTATTATTATTATTATTATCATTTATATTACAATGCAAATTATGTAAATTTACAAACCCATTCTAACATACCACACACCAACACACACACACACACACCACACACACACACACACACACACAACACGACACGCACACACACACTTACCTCACAATAGTTTAGACACTTTACTTACAAACATTTAGCCTGGCATTGCATCTTAACTAACTACTGATCACATGACTGTTTATTTCAATGGAAGAGAAGCAAAGTGTAGCATTTTCCCTAAGCAGATTGGAAACATTTTGATTTCTCTAGAGTGTGGAAGATGAATATGCCGTATTGTTAAGTATTTTCTTTTACGTTTCTCATTATTCCCCTGTATATTTATTATATTCTTTTCATATTCCTGCTTTATTTTATTGATTTATTATAGTTTTATTTCATTTTAGAATTTTCTTTACATTTAAACATATCTTGAATCTTCTTTTAAAACTTATTATTTTTTGCTTATTATGTTTAAACATTTGTTTTAACTAAAATTTCTTCTCATTTTATGTTTTATAACTTAATTTTTTTTGCATTTTTTTAGTTTTCACCCAGAAGCAGTAAATCAGTAAATCAGTTAATCAAATCACCCACTCCCCCTCCACCCACCTTGCCATGATCTATTGATCTATTGATCTATTGATCTATGATTCATCATATTTTTGTATAACATAACACAAAGACTTTTATTTATTTTTGCTTATTCTGTTTAAAACATTTTGTTTTAACTAAATTTATTTCATTTTATGTTATAAACTTAAATTTTTTTTTTTTTTCACAAACCCTAAAGCAGTAAAACAGTAAAATCATTAAATCAAACCACCCACCCAACCCTCCTACCCTTCCATAATCTATTGATCTAAGTTTGATCTATTGATCTATTGATCTAGCGATTTTGGTAGTAATTTTGTATAAACATAACATAAAAATAAGCTCCTTCATATACATATATCATACAGTCCATACGAATAAATACTAATATAACAAAGTTTTCACATCAGTAAAGCTAACATATCATAACCTGAAACTAAGAATATAATGTACAAAAACAAACACTAACATAGATTACGAACGAATAAACTGCTAACATAAGCAAAGTTCCCTACTTAACAACAGTAGGTAACTATCATTACCAATGAAACGTAAGTGATTCTACACTTTTCGTCAGCATATCTCTACATATCAATGTTAATTTACATTAACTATGTAAATATTTTATAAAAAATTTATCATAACCTTACCTAACTATCATACTCCCCCAACGAATAAAATGCTAACATAATCAAAGTGTTCACATCAATAAAGCTGACATATACATAAGTTGGCTAAGATCATAACAAATATACACAACCTTATACACGAAATAAACTGCTTAACATAAACAAAATTTCCCCTACTTAACCAACAGTAAAAGTAGCTAACAAGGCATACAAAACCGTAACCTTTTCACACTTTTTTCAAGTATATCTCTAAACTATTTCAATGTTAATTTAATATTGACATAGTAATAATATATCAAAACTTAACAAAAATTTACCAAACTAACCTAAACCTAACCTAATTATTATTACTTATTATTATTATTATTATTATTATTATTATTATTAATTATTATTATTATTATTATTAATTATTATTATTTATTATTATTATTATTATTATTATTATTATTATTATTTATTTTCCTTTTTTTTTCATTGGGCATGTTTTGAGATCTATGGAATAAATAATAATAATAATAATAATTAGGTTTAGGTTAGGTTTAGGTTATGTTAAAGTTTTTGATATATATTCTATGTTCAAATATTAAATTAACATTGAAAATGTTAAGAGATATACTTGAAAAAAGTGTAAATAGGTTACGTTTTGTTGACAATGTTAGTTACTTACTGCTGTTAAGTAGGAAACCTTGTTAATGTTATCAGTTTATTCGTTCGTAAGGTATGGTAGGTTTGATGTTTACATTATATTCTTAGTTCAGGTTATCATTTGTTAGGTTTATTGATTTGAAAACTTTGTCACGTTAGCATTTATTCGTTGGGGAGTATGATGTTTAGGTAAGGTTATGATAAATTTTCGATAAATATTGGTATGTTAATGTAAAATTAACATTGATATGCTAGAGATATGCTTGACAAAAAGTGTAAATTGGTTACGTTTCAAAGGTAATGTTAGTTACTTACTGTTGTTAAGTAAGGAAATTTGTTAATGTTATCAGTTTACTCGTTGGTAAGGTATGTTAGGTTTATTGTTGTACATTATATTCTTAGTTCATGTTATGAATGTTAGCTTTATTGATGTGAAAACTTTGTTATTTTAGCATTTATTCGTTGGACCGTATGATAGATGTATATGAAGAACTTATTTTTATGTTATGTTTATACAAAATATGACTTGAATCAGTAGATCAATAGATCAATAGATCAATAGGTCAATAGATCAATAGATTATGGAAGGGTAGGAGGGTGGGTGGGTGAGTGGGTGGTTTGATTAACTGATTTACTGTTTTACTGCTTTAGGGTTTGTGAAAAGGCAAAAAATTTTAAGTTATATACATAAAATGAAATAAATTTTAGTTAAAACAAAATGTTTTAAACAGAATAAGCAAAAAATAAATAAAAGTTTTTGTGTTATGTTATACAAAATATGACTTGAATCAATAGATCAATAGATCATGGAAGGGTAGGTAGGGTGGGGTGGGTGGTTTGATTAACTGATTTACTGATTTACTGCTTTAGGGTATGTTAAAATGCAAAAAATTTTAAGTTATAAACATAAAATGAAAGAAATAGTTAAAACAAAATGTTTTAAACAGAATAAGCAAAAAATAAATAAGTTTTTAAAAATATATAGATTATTTTAAATAAATAAAAATAAAAATAAATAAAACTATAATAAATAAATAAATAACTAACTTTTAACAAAATATAAATATAAGGAATAATAGAAACTCATAAGAAAATACATGGATACGATAAGTTGAAACAAACATTTGAAAATGTATGTTGGGTATGGAGTTTAGTAAAAAAGCGGACAGATAAACCTGCTTGACATCAATAGAATAACAGTCATGTGATCAGTAAGTTAGTAAGATGATTGCCAGGCTAATGTATTAAGTAAAGTGTCTATAACTATTGTGAGTAAGTGTGTGTGTGTGTGTGTGTGTGTGTGTGTGTGTGTGTGTGTGTGTGTGTGTGTGTGTGGTGGTATGTTAATTTGGTTATGTACATATAACGATATTATAGTTGATATAATGATAATAATTATAATAATAATAATGATATATAATCAATAATATTAATAATAATAATAATATTAAAAGTATAATATAATATAATAATAATAATATAATAAAATAAATAAGTTAATAATAATACATAATAATAAAAACTAACTGTTTAAAAAATAAAAACAGATGTTAAGTAAGGACATAAGGGGAACAAAGTAATAAATCTCGTCACCCTTCTCATGTGTCAAGAAGATATCGGTTACAAAGCTAATAAATGCTCGTTAACCCTTCACATGTGGTCCCAATAAAGATACTTAAGACTAATGAGTCTATTCCCTCGATTCATTGGCTGTCCGTTGATGGCATAGCAAAAATACAGTTTCTCTGATTGGCTATCCCATGAGCGTAACAAGATTACATAATGTATAGGTGGTCTGGTAGAGAAGCAATTTACCACCAATGTTCTAGTTGTGACCTGCAGGCAAAGTGATCGCACGCGTTTAGGTGTTTGTGAGATCTTATGTGGAATAAATAATAATAATAATTAATAATAATAATAATAATAATATAATAATAAATAAGAATGATAATAATAATAATAAAATAATATAATGAATAATAAAATATAAATATATAATAATAATAATAATAATAATAAATAATAATAATAATAATAAAAATAATATATATAGTATGTTGGTTGCGGTTGGTGTATAGGTAAAAATGAGAATTGCTATGATGACTTCTGCTGGTAAGTTGAAACTTCTAAATTTTACCTGTTTAATGAATGCTGTATTGTCAGTTAGGCTAGCATGAGATATATTTTTGTTTAGCTTTCAAAATATTACAATTTAATGTAAAATTAACATTTAACATTTTAGAGATATGTTTGATAAAGTGTTTGGTATATGTTTTCATTAACTTGAACGTTTGAAAATGTTTAAGCAACTACAACAAGCGTTTTAGGGTATGTAAAACAATTAGCATTAATAAAAATATGACTTGAATCAATAGATCAATAGAATCAATAGATCAAATAGATCAACTAGATCATGGAGGGTAGGAGGGTGGCTGTATGGTAGTTTGATTACTGATTTAACTGATTTACTGATTTAGGGTATGTAAAAAATGCAAATTTTTTAACGTTATAAATATGAAAAGAGTAAATTTTTTTAGTAAAAAACAAAATGTTTAAAGAATACAAAAACAAAAATAAATAAGAAGTTTTTTTGTTGTTATACAAAAATATGACCTTGAATCAATAGCTCAGTAGATCAATAGATCAATAGATCATAGATCTGGAAGGGTGAGAGGTGGCTGGATGGTAAGTTTGATTTACTGCTTTACTGACTTATCTTGCTTTAGGGTATGTAAAATTGCAAATTTTTAAGTTATACACATGAAAAAGAATAAATTTTTAGTAAAAACAAAATGTTTAAAAGAAATACAAACAAAATAAATAAAAGTTTTTGTGTTAATGTTTTACAAAAATATGACTTGAATCAATAGATCAATAGATCAAATAATCAAATAGATCATGGAAGGGTAGAGGGTTTGGCTGAGATGACAGTTTGATTTAACTGATTACTGATTACTGTTTAGGGTTATGTAAAAAAATGCAAATTTTTTTAATGTTATAAACATAAAAAGAATAAATTTTTTAGTAAAAACAAAGTTTAAAAAAAACAAAACAAAATTAAAATAAAAGCTTTTGTGTTATGTTATACCCAAAAATATGACTTGAATCAATAGATCACATAGATCATTAGATCAATAGCTCATGGATGGTAGGATGGCTGAGGAAGGCAGTTTTGATTTACTGATTTACTGAATTTACTGCTTTAAAGGTATGTAAAAATACAATTTTTTAGTAAAAATAAACAAAAAGAATAAATTTTTTAGTAAAAACAAAATGTTTAAAGAAAACAAAACAAAATAAATAAAAGCTTTTGTCTTATGTTACAAAAATATGATTTGAATCAATAGACTCAATAGCTCATGGATGGGTAGGGAGGGTAGGTGATTACAGTTTGATTTACTGATTTACTGATTTTACTGATTTACTGATTTTACTGATTTACTGATTTACTGCTTTAAGGGTATGTAAAAACCGTCAATTTTTTAAGTTATAAAAACCTAAAAAGAATAAATTTTTTAGTAAAAACCAAAATGTTTAAAGAAACAAAACAAAAATAAATAAAGTTTTGTGCTATGTTATACACAGAATATGACTTGCAATCAATAGATCATAGATCAATAGATCCATAGACCCAGTAGCTCATGGATGGGTGGAGGGTAATGGAGGAACAGCTTGATTTACCCCTGATTTATACTGATTTACTGCTTTTAAGTAATGTAAAAATGCAAATTTTTTAAGTTATAAACATAAAAGAATAATTTTTTTAGTAAAAACAAAATGTTTAAAGAAACAAAACAAAATAAATAAAAGTTTTTGTGATATGTTATACAAAAATATGATTTGAATCAATAGATCAATAGATCAATAGCTCATGGATGGGTAGGAGGGTGGCTGGATAACAGTTTGATTTAACTGATTTTACTGATACTGATTTACTGCTTTGGCGTGATTTACTGATTTACTGATTTAGGTATGTAAAAAGGCATTTTTTTTTATCTTATAAACATAAATCGATTAAAATTTTTAGTAAAACAAAATGTTAAAGGAAACAAAACAAAAATAAATAAAAGTTATGTGCTATGTTATACAGAATATGAATTGAATCAATAGATTAATAGATCAATAGACCAATAGCTCATGGATGGGTAGGAGGGTATGGGGGACAGTTTGATTTACTGATTTACGGATTTACTGCTTTAAGGTATGTAAAAATGCAAATTTTTTAAGTTATAAACATAAAAAGAATAAATTTTTAGTAAAAACAAAATGTTTAAAGCAGCAAAAACTAAACAAAATAAATAAAGGTTTTTGTGTTATGTTATACAAAAATATGACTTGAATCAATAGATCAATAGATCAATTGCACATGGATGGGTAGGAGGGTGGCCTGGATACAGATGATTTACTGATTTACTGATTTACTGATTTACTGCTTTAGGGTATGTAAAAACGCAAATTTTTTACGTTATAAGCATAAAAATGAAAGAAATTTTAGTTAAAACAAAATGTTTTAAACAAATAGAAGCAAAAATAATAAAAAGTTTTGAAAAAATATATAGATTTTCCTATTTAAATAAAAAAATTTTTAAAATAAATAAAACTAACAAATAAAATTAGAATAAAAAAAATAAAATTAAAAATAAATAAAAAATTAAATACAAAGTATAAACGTAAAATGAAACTTATAGAAAATAAAGTTTGAAAAATAAATTTAAATAAGTAAATATTAAAATCAATAAATAAAAATACAAATTAGCACAAGTGTAAATGTAATAAATGTTATAATAAATAAATTAAATAAAACAAAATTAAATATAAATAAAAAATTTAAAACACAAAGTATATAAATATAAAATGAAAGATATAAATATAATTTAAATAAGTAACTTTAAACAGTAAATAAATAAAAAATTTAAACACAACTATAAATGCAAAAATGAAAACTTATAAAAACAAAGTTTGAAAAATAATATTTAAATAAGTAAAATTAAACTAACATAATAAAAAATAATAAAAAATAAAAACATAATTCAAACAAAAAATTTCTTAAAAAAAATTAGAGTAATAAATAAAGTAAAATTTAAATTGAAAAGAATGTAACATAACACTTATAAAATAAATTTAGCAATGTTAATGTTTTACAAACTCGGACGTCCGGCCCCATGGTCTGCGACGCTGTTGGGCTACTGAACTCAAACGCCGTGATGAACTGCGCATACCATTAATGTGACGCCGTAAGCGTCAAAAACGCAGAAAGTGACTCGCTAACGTAGCTGGGTTATACCGAAAGGCTAACAGTTGTTAGGATTAACGTTGCTAGGGTAAGTATTTAAGCCTAATGGCTAATATGAAGCCGTTGCTGGGGGATTGTATTTAAGCTTAACGGTTAATGTCACATCCATTGATTGAGAGACATAGCTGAGATAGATAAAGATTGCAAATGGTGGTAAAAAGATTAAAAATGTAATGAAAAAAGTTAAAATTAAAAATGTTAACCAATAATCGGCCAGTAGTTAACAGGTTTAAAACTAATAAATTACAGTATAAGCCTTTTAAAAAAAGGATCAGGAACGTAATATGAGAGGTTGAAAGTGATATAAAAAAGTGCAAAAAATATATCAAAAGGTTAGAAATCCTAGAAAATTTACCAATAGGGTGGCCAGATTATATTGAAAAATGATAGAAAAAGGTTCAGAAAAGGGCTAAGTAGTAGAAAGTAATTACAAATACATACCTAAAATGATAAAAATACCGAAAAAAAGGCCCAAAAATTTATAAAAATCCTGAAATTTAGCTAAAGGTTGCCAGATTTAGCAGGAAAAGTGCTAGGGTCAAGAAAAGTAGCTAAGTATTAGAAGTCATTAACAAATATATACCCAAGATATAAATAACATACGAAAAAGGTTAAAAAGTTGTTAACAACTCCTGAAATTACCCATAGGTTTCCCAGAATTAGCAAGAAAACTGCTAGAAAAATGAACCAGAAAAGTAACTGAGTATTAGAAAGTCTTTAAAATATATACCTAGAATGATAAACGTCGAAAGAAAAAGTTAAAAAGTGATAAAATACTGAAATTTACCTATAGGTTGCCAGATTTAGCAGGAAAAGCGCTAAATAATGTTCATGAAAGTAGCTGAACTGAAGAAAGTGCTGAATATAATACACAATGATAAAAATGCCGAAAAAGATTAAAACAAAAGGCTCAAAAAAGAACGTGAAATCATAACATAGCTGAATAGAAAAAAAGGGGGTAGAGGAGAACCTGGGGTGATAGCGGGGTGAAAGTAACATAAAACGTACACATACACTGGCATCCACACATACACACACATGAAATACCTGGCAAACGCATATGAAGAAGGGGCCCCCGGGGGCTGAGCCCCCCTTAAAAATGCCAGATGTGAAAAGTAGCCAGGAAGGTAGCTGAGTACTAAAAAGTCGCTAAAAAATACATATATACGTTCGGCAGGTAGCCAGATTAACCGTAAAAAATCGGCACCTGCCGATTGTGCTCCACCTACTAACTGTAGGATTTGTAATATATTTTTCCTGTTGGCCATGCTGAAATGTTTATATTTTGTTTGGTTTTTATTTATTTTATGTTTCATTTTCTTTGTTAAATTTTTCTTTTATTTTTTTTATTTTGCATTTATAATTTGTTTAAAGTTTTTATTTATTTTATAAGATTTTTTTTATTTGTTAAGTTTTCATTTAATTTGCAAGTTTTATTTTACATTATATTTTTTTAATATGTTTATTATTTTTTAAAATATTTTTCTAAATTTATAGTTTTATTTTTATTTATTTATAAATATTTATTTATTCATTTTTAAATTTTTATTTCAATAGTTATATATTGAAAATTTTATTTATTTTTAAAATTTATTAATTAAAGACATTTTATGTTTTTACTAAAAAAATTACTTTTTTTTATTAAAAATATGTACTTTATTAACCCTAAAACAAAAAAAAAGTAAAACAGTAAAGTAGTAGATCAGTAGCGCAAATACAGCAAACTTCCCTCTCATCAGGCCATGAGCTATTATTGCTTTGCTTGGATTTACGCCATATTTCGACACACATTTTGTAACATTAAAATAACATACCATTAAAATAAGTGTTTTTGTATAAACGTTGCATAAAAATCTCTTTGCATAGGAGTAACATAAAATTATTAAAAATATTTTATGCTTTAAGTAAAAGAAAAGTATATAAAAAAAATTTATTAAGAAATATCAATTAATCAATAAATCAATAAATGAAAACCGCAAAAATCATAACCCTTTCCCTATTCCTGATCCACTGATTAAGTGATCAAATTTATATTAGGTATCATTTTTCGCAAACATAACAAAAATAAGTTCTTTGGGCTAGCATAACAAAATTTATTAAAAAAAATTTATTCTTTTTATATTTATTAGATAAAAAATATTAATTATCAATTCATCATCAATAAACAAAGCAAACCCACCCCTTCACCCCATTCATATCATCTTGGCTGATATATTGATCAAGACGGATAAGGTTTTATAATGACATCATATAATGTAATAAAAACTCGCTTGTTTAAACACAACTTCTATCTATTTCGTTCTCTAACTGTGCTTAACCAAACCTAACCTAGCTATCTAAACCCAGTCTATTACCTAACCCATTCCTTTTTAGCTTCCCAAACACTTCTCATTAACAATTTCCCTCTTTCTTTTACCGCAAATACACATAACTGATTCTGATTTGATTATGTAAAGTAATGTTAGATATTGCTATGTTAGCAGCTGATAGTGCCACATACAAAATAACATATAAATGTTATACGCCATGTTTAGAAAACGGGGTAGAATGTATGACATCGTTTCCACAACAAATCAGAATCAGTTATGTGTATGCGTAAAAGAATTTGTTTTGTGAATTGTAAGAGAGTGTTAGTCAGTGATAGTTTAAATGTGTTAAGGTAAATTAGACTGGGTTTAGATAGCTAGGTTAGGTTTGGTTAAGCACAGTTAGAGAACGAAATAGATAGAAGTTGTGTTTAAACAAGCGAGTTTTTATTACATTATATGATGTCATTATAAAACCTTATCCGCTTGGTCAATAGATCACAGATGGTAGGGAGGGGTGGAGAGGTGGTGTTTGCTTTGTTGATTTAATGATGAATTGATTAATTAATATTTTTTATCTAATAAATATAAAAAGAATAAATTTTTTTTAATAAATTTTGTTATGCTAGCCCAAAGAACATATTTTTGTTATGTTTGCGAAAAATGATACCTAATATAAATTTGATCACTTAATCAGTGGATCAGGAATAGGGAAAGGGTTATGATTTTTGCGGTTGTAAGTTTTTTCTTGGGTTATTTAGGAAATTTTTACCTAAGAGGAAAGATGTATTAAAACCTCAAAGGTTAGCGCAGATAACTATGAAGTTAACTGGTATGTTTACACCCTGTAAATTAATGTCAAAAATTATTGTACCCATAACGTAGTGCAATTTCTGTAAGTTTTAATGGTATGTTTATTTTAAATGTCTCCTCCATTTCGGAAATGAAAGAGTACCTGCAAAGACTACTGCTCATGGGCCTGATGAGGAGGGAAGTTTGCTGTAGTTTTGCGCTGACTGAATCCTACTACTTTACTGTTTTACTTTTATTTATTTAGATTCATTCAGAGCACATTTAGTAAAAACAAACTACTTTTTTGTATCTTAGAACAAAAAAAATATCTTATTTTGCTAAAGTTTTAAGAATAAATACACTTTCAATATTCAATTATTGAAATAAAAAATTTAAAATGATAAATAAATCATTATAAATAAAGAAAATAACACTGGGAATATAGAAAACATATTTAATAAAATAATAAACACATTAAAAAAATTATGTAAAATAAAATTTACAAATTAAATGAAAACTTAACAAAATAAAAATAATGTTCTAAAATTAAATAAAACTTTAAAAATTATAAATGCAAAATAAAAAATAAATAAAAACTTAAACAAAACAACTATAAAAACAATAAAATAAATAAAAACTTCAAACAAAATATAAACGTTTCAGCTTGCAATCAGAAAATAATATTTACATAATTCCATTACCAGTAGTCAGGTGGGGCACGATCGGCCAGGTGCCAGATTTACGGTTAAATCTGGCTACCTGCCGACGTATATATGTTTTTTAGGGACTTTTTAGTACTCAGCTACCTTCCTGCTACTTACAACTTTCCTTATACACTCTGGGCTCAGCCCCCGGGGGCCCCTTCTTCATATGCGTTTGCCAGGTATTTCGATGTGTGTGTTGTTATGTGTGGATTGCCAGTGTATGTGTCGTTTTATGTTACTTTCAGCCCCCATCACTCCAGGTTCTCCTCTCCCCGTTCCTCATTACTAACCCTTTTTTTCTATTTCACTATAGTTATGATTTTTCACGTTCTTTTTTGGAAGCCTTTTGTTTTCAATCTTTTTCGGCATTTTTAATCATTTTTGTATATATTTTTAGCGACTTTCTTCAGTTCAGCTACTTTCATGAAACTTATTTAGGCGCTTTCTGCTAAATCTGGCAACCAATAGGTAAATTTCAGTATTTTTATCACTTTTTAACTTTTTCTTTCGACGTTTATCATTCTAGGTATATATTTTAAAGACTTTCTAATACTCAGTTACTTTTCTGGTTCATTTTTCTAGCGCTTTTCTTGCTAATTCTGGCAACCTACTGGTAATTTCAGGATTTTAACACTTTTTAACCTTTTTCGGTATTTTTATTATTCTTGGTATATATTTTAATGACTTTCTAATACTTAGCTACTTTTCTTTACCTTTATTTAGCGCTTTTCCTGCTAAATCTGGCAACCTTTAGCTAAATTTCATGATTTTTATGAATTTTTTGGCCTTTTTTTCGGTATTTTTATCATTTTAGGTATGTATTTGTAATTACTTTCTACTACTTAGCTCCTTTTCTGAACCTTTTTCTATCATTTTTCATATAATTCTGGCCACCTATTGGTAAATTTTCTAGGATTTCTAACCTTTTTGATATATTTTTTGCACTTTTTTAATCACTTTCAACTACTCATATACGTTCCTGATCCTTTTTAAAAGCTTATTACTGTAATTTTATTTAGTTTACCTGTTAACTCTGGCCGATTATTGGTAAATTTTTATAATTTTTAACTTTTTTCGATACATTTTTAATCTTTTTACCACCATTTGCAATCTTTATCTATCTCAGCTATGTCTCTCAATCAATGGATGTGACATTAACCGTTAAGCTTAAATACAATCCCCCAGCAACGGCTTCATATTAGCCATTAGGCTTAAATACTTACCCTAGCAACGTTAATCCTAACAACTGTTAGCCTTTCTGTAACCCAGCTACGTTAACGAGTCACTTTCTGCGTTTTTGACGCTTACGCGTCACAATTAAGGTCATGCGAGTTTCATCCACGCGTTTGAAGTTCAGTAGCCACAGCTCGCCGACCATGCCGGACGTCCCTCGATTTGTAACATAACATTGCCTAATTTATTTTTATATGTTTCATTTTACATTTTTTTCAATTTAAATTTTTATTATTTTTATTTATTTTTAATTTTATTTTAAGAAATTTTTTGTTTTAATTTGTTTTTATTTTTTTATTTATTTTTTATTTATTTATTTTAATTTTACTTATTTAAATTTATTTTTCAAACTTTGTTTTTATAAGTTTCATTTTACATTTATACTTTGTGTTTAAATTTTTTATTTATTTACTTTATTTTACTTATTTAAATTTATTTTTATAAGTTTCATTTTATCATTTATACTTTGTGTTTAAATTTTTTATTTATTTATTTTAATTTTGCTTATTTAAATTTATATTTTATAAGTTCACTTTACATTTACACTTTGTGCTTAATTTTTTACTTTAATTTTATTATTATTTTTAATTTACTTAATTTAAATTTATTTTAACTTTATTTTATATACGTTTGATTTTATGTTTATTTCTTGTTTTAATTTTTTATTTTATTTAATTTTTATTATTTTTTATTTCTAATTTTATTTTAGTTTATTTATTTTTATTTTTTAATTTAAAAAAAAATGTAAATATTTTCGAAACTTTTATATATTTTTGCTTTAATTTTGTTAAACATTTGTTTTTAACTAAATTTCTTTCATTTTTTATGCTTATAACGTAAAAAAATTTGCTGTTTTTTACATACCCTAAAAGCAGTAATCAGTAAATCAGTAAAATCAGTAAATCAATCTGTATCCAGCCACCCTCCTACCCATCCATGTTCTATTCTATTGTGCTATTGATTCAAGTCATATTTTTTGTATAACATAACACAAAAACTTTATATCTATTTTGTTTTGTTTCTTTAAACATTTTGTTTTT
>JABUQX010086623.1:17500-20000 GCA_015478945.1 Trachelipus rathkii
GCCGTTTCGAGGGAGGTAGACCCTAAACTTATTCTGAATCATATAAATAGTATTCATCTCCGGGTTACAAGAACTTACAATGGAAACCTTCCTTCAAACCAACACCTCGCTTCACCATTTCTAGATACATTAATCACGTGGGACCACACTACCAAATCTATCATACACTGTACCCAGAAAACCGTAGCATCTACACTAACTACACACTGTACTCCGCACAGCACATACATACATACAACAAAATTAGCTACTCTTCCTCTCTGCAGTAAATTCTCCGTGTTCGAAAAAATATGTTCCCTTACCACTTTAAAACAAGAAAGGGAACTTTAAAAATAACGTTCAGAAATCAATGCTCAACAGTAATTACAACTGCATTTAAAAAAGCCAAATCAAAATTTTATTCTCCAACAGAAACACAAACTAAATGAAGAAAACTTACCTATTCCACACATAAACATAAAACTCATTAAAAAATTTAGAATCCACAAACGTCACCTAGTCCCATCTAATAATATTATTGTAAAAGTACTCTGACCTAAAGCCCCCCGATATAAACCCGGTATATACAAAATACCAGCACCAGTTGCAACCTTAATTACATAGGGAAACTACAGATTACACAGATGGTTAAAATTCAACACGTGCTCAATGATCACAAGACAGACCATCAAACCCTGCTTTCACTAACACTGCCAAACAAAACCACTGCACAAATCCCAACAATATAAATATCATAAAAACACATAAACAACATTAGCAAAAGGAAAATATCCGAAGCATTCTGTATACCAACATTCCTAATTACAATCACGTTGGCAGGACTACAATATATAGTTTTGTAGAATGTACTATGTGACACCTTCACCCTTTCTACAAAGGAGTTTTGAACAACCAGAAGACTGAATTCAAAGAAACCAAAAAATTGTTTATCTGATTATTTGAAAAAAAGGTTCAAAGAATAGGAGCTGAAAGCTACTAGTATTAGCATGGTGTAAACAATTTTTAATAGTTTTTAAAACATTTGTTGTAATGAAGCTTAATAAAGTGTAATTTTTCCTCAAAATTTGACAACCTTTGTTTAGAAACAATAATAAATAATAAAAGCGAATTAAGTTTATATATCAAACTATATATATATATATATTATATATATAGTGTGTATATATGTATATATATATAGGTATATATATATATATATATATATATATATATATATATATATATATATAAATATATATATATATATATATATATATATAAATATATATATATATATATATATATATATATAGGTATATATATATATATATTATATATATATATATATATATATATATATATATATATATATATATATATATATATATATATATATATATATATATATTTATATATATATAAATATATATATATATATATATATATATATATATATATATATATATATATATATATTATATATATATATATATATATATATATAAATATATATATATATATATATATATTTTATATATAGGTTTATGTTCAATTACAAACATATATGAACTTCTACCAGATCTAGTAAGTGCTAATAGTACACCCTCAAACTATGGGAATAATATTTTCTATGTGGTAGTATCAATAACCAAGGGTGAGAAGCAAACCAAAGCTAGAGAATAAGATATATTTTATAATGTTAATTAAAAGTCATGAATGAAATATAAATGATGAAGTGATCTGAAAATATAAACAAGAAAGTATTATTATTATTATTATTATTATTATTATTATTATTATTATTATTATTATTATTATTATTATTATTATTATTATTATTATTATTATTATTATTATTATTATTATTATTATTATTATTATTATTTTTATTATTATTATTATTATTATTATTATTATTATTATTATTATTATTATTATTATTATTATTATTATTATTATTATTATTATTATTATTATTATAATTATTATTATTATTATAATTATTATAATATAAATATATATATATATATATATATATATATATATATATATATATATATATATATATATATATATATATATATATATATATATATATATATATATATATATATAATCAGAGTATTACCCTGGACTAGAGCTACTCATGCTCAGCACGAGTTAACATTATAGAAACGATCTATTTTTGCAAATTTTATAATGTATAATACAATGCTCTCATTTTTTATGAAAGATGGTCAAATGAAATTATTACAGTAGAAATATATCAGATTATGCAAAATTAAAACGAAAAAGGTAAGAATAACCGCTATTAAATAACGCTTTTAACCTATTAAAAATGGCAGCAGTTCATGCCCATATCGATTGGCGGAGACGGTGTCTTTAAATTTAGAGTGAATTTATAATATTACGGCTAATCATGGAACAACTTTAGAGAACGCTTTGATAAAGAAACATTTTAGATGGAAATAAAGTAAAATTAATATATATATATATATATATATATATATATATATTATAT
>JABUQX010086623.1:27500-50608 GCA_015478945.1 Trachelipus rathkii
TCGTAACACAAAAACGGTCGACGATAGAGAAAAACTAAAAACATATTTGAAATCTGCATAAAAAAACTGAATAAAAACAAAAAAAAATCAGAAGAAACAATTTTTTTTTAACGGTAACCACCACACAACATGAGAGCCAATAAATACTTCCTGCCGTCGTAACACAAAAAATGGTAAATGCTAGAGACAAACTAAAAACATATTTGGAATCTGCATAAAAAACCGAATAAAAAAACACTAAAAAAATAGAAGAAACAATTTTTTTTTGTAACGGTAACCACCTACAAAATGATTCCAATAAATACTTTCTGCCGTCGTAACACAAAAACGGTCGATGCTAGAGAAAAACTAAAAACATATTTGGAATCTGCATAAAAAACTGAATAAAAAACAATAAAGAAATCAGAAGAAACAATAAAAAAAATTTTTGTAACGGTAACCACCATACAAAATGGGGTGCCAAAAATTCTTTCCTCACGTCGTAACACAAAAAACAGTCGATGCTAGAAAAAACTAAAACATATTTGGAATCTACATAAAAAACTGAATAAAAAAAATCAAAACAAACAAAAACAAGTTTTTTTTTGTAACATTGTGTAATTTAAGTGTATTGTATTTAGCTTCTATATTGATGTTATGATTTTTATAGTTTATATCTGTGTTTATTACTAAAGTGTGTTTTTGATTATTAAATGTGTTCTTAATTAAGTTTGTTTTTTTCCTTCTTGATGAATATTTATTTGCCTTGTTTAGACATTGATGTATGATTTTTATTCGGTAATTTAAATTCGAAAGTTTATTTTATGTAATTAATTCAGCTCGACTTATGTAACTACATTTGATTAAGCCACGAATGCAAAGTAATATACCCCCTCTTAATAGCAAACTATGATTGGAAAACCAGTGTAAATATTTAGGGTTGTGAGTTGGTTTTCGAAATATTGAAAAAGTAAGATTATTATGGTTTATCCAGTTAATTAATAAAAGGGGAATTTTTATTAATGAATATTAAATTGTAAATTTGATTTAAGGTGTTATATCGTTAATGTGTTTGTGGAAGGCATCGATGTCAAATTCATTAAGGTATATAAAAAGAATGTCATCGATATATCTGAGCCAAATGCAGTTGGTGAAATTTAAATTTCTGAAAATGAATTTTTTGTTCAATGAGCTCAAAGTATAAACAGTTGATGATTAGGGACAAAGGTGAACCAATACTTAGGCCTGACTTTTGCATGTAGAGCTGATTATTAAAGATATATGTGTGTTTTCAATGACTAAATTAAAGAGTTGTTTAAGAGTTCTAAAAGATAGAGTGAATTAGATTTGTTTAAGGTTAACGTGTTCTTCCAAGAGGAAGAACAGGAACATTAGTGAATAATGATACAACGTCAAAACTGAGCATATTGTAATTTGTCATATTTTGGTGTTTGATGAGTTGTTTAAGATGTTGAGAATTTTTTTATGTGGGATGTGGATATATTACCCAAAAGTTGGTTTGAGTTGTGTGGCGATCCATTTTGATAGTTTATATGTTATGCAGTTAGTATTTGAAATTGTGGGGCGTAGGGGAAAAGGTGTTTAAAAGGGTTTATTGGGTTTGTTGGAAAAAAAAAAAAAAAAAGAAAAAAATTTACCCCCCATATAAATATTAATTTTACAATAAATAATTTAAAAAATTAAATTAATAATATAATATATATATATATATGATATATAATATATATATATATATAATATATATATATATATATATATATATATATATATATATAATATATCTATTAGAATATATAGATATTTATATATATATAATATAATAATAATATATATATATATAATATATATATGTATTTTTATTTTTAGGGATAATAGATATATATATTATATATATATATATATATATATATATATATATATATATATTAGGGTGGGTCAAAAGATAAATTTATTTTAAATTTGTCAAAACTACGCTATGCACGGACGTCAGTATCGAGGCCTGATACTGTGTGCAAATTTTCAGAGTTATGCGACCCCTCTACCCCTCGCACACATTACCTCACTTTTACCTTATTCTCGATTTTAAAACCAATCTCAAAGTGTCGCATATGTAATTTACTCCCGATATCCTGTTTAATAACAGGAACTCTTTGAAGCTATGTTCGTTCTCTCTCCACCACATTAGAAGATCATCTTCGAGATCGATCCTTTTTTCTTTTTGATATTTTGCTTTGTTGAAATTTTGCTGATATTAAGCTCTATTTCTGTATATCATCACTACTTGATGCTAAATGAACATTCGTGGTTTCAAACAGAGATGTTGAAGGTTGCTTTATTTCTGCAGTTTTAATTCTTTTAGGAAGTCTGTTAATAGATATATCTTTTCCATGTTCTGAAGAAAGTTCCTTACATTTTTTTGCTATTTCTTCCTGAACTTCCTTCAAAACATAGAAGTTGTAAAATAAATCCCTTTATATCGAGAATTTGGATACGTTGCGATGGAATACAAGAAAATTTCTTTCCAAATTATCAAATCTTCGAGTTAGCTCCGAACTTATTGTTTGTACAGCTGATTTAATCTCTTTTCAACCTCGAAATCTGAGGGATGATAAGGAGTTTTTAATGACACAATAAAAGGAATTAATTGTGATATAGAGGACGAATGTAAGCTTATCTTTTTAGTAAAAAGATAACTTAAAAATATAACTTCCTGACAACCGCAAATGCGGGTGAAGACTAGTGACAACCGCGATTGCGGTTGTAGTTGCGGTTGTGAAGACCAGTGACAACCGCTGTTGCGGTTACGGTTGTCAAAGATATGTTGCGGTTTGGCTTCGCATTAATTCTGATCCCAATCACTATTTAGATTTATAAAAATCGTTTTTCGCTATGGGAAATTTGTATTGTTAATAACTCTTTATATTATTAATTAAAACCTACCTTAGCAGGATATATATAATAATATTACTGTCATTAACAATTCTTCATTCTTCATTCATTCTTCTTCTTTTCTTATCGGATACATATCTATTCATTCTCGATTTACTTCTTCGTCTTCCAAATTTCCCTTCTTCGACTTTCTTGTTCTATCTTCTCTATCAAATTCTATCTTCCTACGTTATATTCTTTTCTTCTTTTTTCATCTTTTCTTCTTTTTCTATCTTCTTCTGCTCTTCTTCTTCTTCTTCTGTCTTCTTCTTCTTGATCTTCTTCTTCTTACTTCTTACATACTCCTTCTTCATTCTTCTTCTTCTTCTTACTCATTCCTTCTCATATCTTACTTCTTCTTCTCTCGTTCTTCTTATCTATCTTATATTCTTCTCTTCTGCGTACTTCATCTATCTTTCTTTCTTATCATATCTATCTTTCTAAGTCATTCTTCTGATTTTTTAAATTCTTCTACATTCTTCAATCTTATTCTTTTCTTCTTCTCATTCTGTGGGATTAAATTTTTGTATCTCTATCTTTCTTCTTCGTTCTTCTTGACTCTTTATCTTCTTCTTCACTTCTTCTTTTTCTATACTTCTTCTATCTCTTACATCAGTTCTTCTTCTACTATCTTACGTCACGTGCTCATCTATCTTCTATAATTCATAATTATATTACTTCTTCTTCTTCTTCGTAACTCATAATCATTCATACTTCTTCGTATCTTGCTGATCTGCTCGTCTTCTGTCGTTCCCTTCTCTCCTTATATTACTTCTTCTTCTTCTTTCTTCTTGGTTCTTCTTCTTCATTTACGGTCTCTGTGCTTTCTGTGCTCTTACGTGTCTTCATCTCGTATCGTGTCTTCTTCTTGCTGCGTGTTCTTATTCGTTCCTTCTATTTTCGTGATCTTGTCTATCTTCTGGTCTAATCTTCTTATCTCTTCCTTTCTCATTATCCCTTCTTCTTGTCTATATCTACGACTTCCACCGTTATTCTGTCCTTCTTACTTGTTGCTTGAATATACATATACTACTGCTTTCTCTTCTTCTTCTTTTCTTCTTATTACATAATATATACTTATTTCCTTTCTATAAAATCTTACCTTCCATTTTTTTTTCTTCTGCTTATAATTATTCTTCTCTCTGTGATTCTGGCTCTTCTTCTTCTTCTTCTTCTTCTCTTCTTCTTCTTCTTCTTCTTCTTCTTCTTCTTTCTTCTTTTCTTCTTTTCTTCGTCTTTTCTCTTCTTTCCTTCTTTCTGGCCTTCTTTTCTTCTTCTTTGCCGTTACGTTCAACATCCATAATAAAGGTATATTTTCATGAGTTCGTTTCAACTCAATAAGGAATATAAATAAAACCTATACACAATGTTATCTATCTCTTCATAAATTTATAATCTATATCTCTTGTTACATTCTAAATTCACTTCTTTCTATTTACATACTAGATCCTATATTCCGTTACGCTTCATTTTGTCTCACTTTATATCTTTTCCTGTTTTATTTGTATTATCCTTTGGAATATTCTTTCTGCGACTTTTTATGTCTATCTATTGATCTTATTTTCAACCTTCTTTATATTAATGATTATAATTCATATACTATATCCATTTATTATATATATATTATCATTTTTCTTTCTATTCCTTTTTATTTATTCTTTTCGCTCTTCTAATTATTTCTTTTCCTTTTTTCCTATTACTTTAATTCTTTTTTCTTTCTTGTATTTATTTCCCCATAATTTTTATATTCAACGCATATATTTTTAGAAAATATCCCCTTTTTATTGGGCTATTATACATATTATTATTATTATTATTATTATTATTATTTATTATTTATTATTATTATATTATATTAATTATTATAATTATTTATTATTTATTATTTTATTATTTTTATTATTATATAATTAATATTATATTTATTTAATTTTTATATATTATTATTATTTTATATTTAATTAATTATTATAATATTTAATTATATTATTATATATTATTATTTTAATTATTATTATTATTATTTATTATTAATTATTTATATAATTATTAATTTTATATTATAATTATTTATATTATATATTTAATTATATCATTATTTCATTAATCAATTATATAATTATCATTATCTAAATTATATATATATATATATATATATATAATATATATATATTATATATACGGTATATATATTATATTATAATATATATATATATAATCTATGCATCTCTGTACACTATATAATATATATTATATATATATATATATATATATATATATATATATATATATATAAGGAAGAAAAAAGGGATGTTGGCAATCCTTGCACTTTGCTGAAAAGGAAGCCAATAAAATCAAACTGCAAATATTCGTGACATGATAAAGGAAATCACGTTCAACACGATATATTATTTTGACCAGAAAAGATATTTAGTATTGAGCAAATACCGATACGAAGCTAGGCAAATTGAAGAAAGCTTCTATATTTTATTCAAAATAGTAACCCATTATAGTGATCGGATGAAGAATTTTTAGTTTTAAGTCTAATGTAAGGTGGGGAACCTCATGCCCGCGGGCAAAATTTATGCCCGCTGCTTAATATTTTTATGCCCGCGACCTGTTTACATAATTATTATTTTTTATTTCAGACTTATTTCCTTTTTCTTTTTGGATATTATTTTTCGGAAGAGACAAACATATTTAAATTATTATATATATATATAATATATATATAATATATATATTATATATATATAATATAATATATATATATATAATATATATTATATAATATATATATATATAATATATATATATATATTAATTATATATGTTGATTGAAACCCTAGACATTCCACGAGTAACCACAGTTGGCAATTCTTATCGATTCGAGTGTATAAGTCTAATTTTGATTACTTTCCATTACAGATCGAAAAGTTGATCACGCTTTGCTCTGAACCAATTCTATATTGCTCTATGTAATAGTGATCTACATTAACTCAGCATGTGTATGCAATAATTTCATTTCCAATGTTATGTCGTGGACTAGATTGTATAGTCTCTTGTGATGTTATATTCTATCTCTTTAATTATGAGTATAAAAAGTAATGATGTGATTCGCCAACTTAATGGTATTATAATAGCACCTATACTCATAGTTAGTTGAATTTTACCTCAAAATTGATATTGGTGATCTCTTTTGATCAAAAATAGTACATACTAGTAAGAAGTACGAGGCACTTTAAATGATTTAATTAAAATATAATATATAATAATCATTATGATAATCACAACAAAAATAGATGAGATCATAATACGTGAACTCATGAAATGAAATTTCTGAAAATTTAAATAATGCTCAAAATAACAATGTTCGTGTGAACAGTGATAAAATAATTGATAATTATAATATATCATATAATAATAAATAGATATAAATAAAAGGTACATAAAATATAAACTATTGGAATCATAAGATAATTTATTAAATGGAGATTTATATATATATATATAATAAAATACATTATAAGAAGACAAATGATATATAAATAATGGAAAATTATGATAATAATAATAATAATAATAAATAATATGTGAAGTTTCAGTATAGTGCATGTCTAAATGAATAATAATCTATAACTTCTAATAAATAATAGAAGACATTTTTTATTTTTTTCATAATTGAGCATATTAGAAATTAGTGCCATCAGTATTAAATATGGTGTCATATATCATTATTATTTATATATTTCTTATAGATATATATATGAATTATAATTTATTTATTTCCTTCAATCTCCTATGAACTGAGTATTATGGAGTGTAAGATATAAGGAAGATTATGGTGGTATGAGTATATTATTTATATGTGTTATTCTATCTCTTATTAATCATCTCATTAACTAAGTGTACTTATATTGATTATTATATAATACTCTAAACGTGTGATTAATTTTATCTTAGTGGAACACTATGATTATATTTGTATTACTCGGCTTTAACAATTCAATTAATATTATCTTTTTTCATTACTCATTATTATTTAATAGCTATGTTTATTGATATAGTGTGCGCATGCTTAAAGTAATAATTCTAACATATATATAAAAATCCTCATTAATAATTACACAACTTGCAAGTATCCATGAGAGGAAGTTAGAAACCTCTATAGTACTCTACAGAAGTGGAACGGTATTACTCACATAAAAAGGCCTTGCATCACTTCTTCCCTAAGGTACTATGCATGACGTAACTTAACATAATGACTGGAATGTCAATTAAGTTATACATATATTATAAAAGTATCCACATTCTTCACTGCGAATAGTATACGCGCAACGACTCCTCATATAAATATCATAGACAGATAAATAGGCTCTCAGATAGAACATAATGACACCTTTCCTCTTCTGTAATGTGCATTAAATAACTTTAGGAAACTGAAATTTAACTCCAGCTGCAAAGTGTTCAGCTACAAGAGTACAAGTGCCTTAAATGAAACTTAAATTAAACTATCCCCAGCCCTAGACAGCCAAAACCGAAAAACTCGTGCGTGAAATCTTTTGCCAAAAAAATTAATAAAGTTTGTACATTCTTCTATCTTCAAATATATATTTATTGACTATAAAATACTACACGACGTCCGAGGCCAGTATTTCAACACTGTACTTTCGATTCAGATATATCATGCTCGTCCTATAATGAGTATTTTCATTAATTTATGTCCTATATCAACATAATATATAATTTATGTCATGTAACATGTGATTACTCTCCTAAAAAAAATTATTATATAAATAATATCCATAATTAATCTCTTCCTTCAATCGACTTAAAGAATTATTAACTATTGATATCATTATTATATATGAATCATTATTATTCATAATTTCAATATATATCTCATTCATACCGTTATCTTTTTAATTTGATCTCCCTAATAAAATTATTCACAATAGTTAACTACTCTCTCTTCGACTCTATGTGATTATGATAATATAATATAAACTATAATTATATATGATCTCATATAAAGTCTCTACGCTCACTATGATATTTATAAATAATTATATTAAGTTATCTTTATTATATATATTAATTGATCAGTATTATTATTAATAATGATTATTTAGATTATTATTTAGATTATTATTTATTATATCATGATCATATAAAAAATTATATGTATTTTAATTATATATTATTATTATTATTTAATATATTATTTATGTAATTATTATTATATATATTTTTTATAATTATATATATTATATAATTATTATATTATTATTAATTATAATTATTAAAACTTATTATGTATTATATTATTATTATTTTGGTATATCTCTATTATAATGGTTAATACTCTGGTTATCACTATATAAAATATTTTTAATTATATAATTTATAATTTATATTTAATATATATATAATATTTAATTATATTATATATATATTTTATATTTATTATTTATTAATTATATATATATTATTTATTATTATTATTATTATTAGTGATAAATTTTATTTTATTATATAATTTATATTAATTATATTAATTATTATATTTAATTAATTAATATAATTGTCCACGTTAATTCTCCACATGTATAAATAAATCTCATTATACTAAAATAATATATATACTATACGACTTCACATATAAATAATATGATATTATTCATCTCCTATCCCATCTACGTCTCTCGGAAGGTTACTCTAACATGATATTGCATGCTAAATGAACAAACAGGACTAAATATTATGGTAAATTTATATTATTATTATTATCGGTATTAATATATTATTAGTTGTATTCATATTATTATGTAGTATGAGTATTAATTATTATTAATGATAATATTGAGTTATAATTATGAAAATAACATCTCACTCTACTCATGAATTTGAAGGAAATCTTTGCGCATAGCCGTTGGATCTCACTTATTATTATTATGTATTTGAGAGATGGTTTTGATACCATAATTTATTATGTTATTATTATTAATATATAATTATTATTATAATTTTTATATAATATATTAATATATTATAATTAAATTAATATATAATTAATATATTATATATAATTATATTAAATTATAAAATTTAATATTAATAATTTTAATAATTATAATATAAATAATATATTATAGTAATATAATATATATTTAATTATATAAATTTATATTATTAATAATTTTGCGTGCTAATTAGTTATTAATTTTGTTATAGTATATAAGTAGATTAATAATATTATTATTATATTATTATTATTCGTTGAATCAGTATCTTAATATTACTCCTATAATCATTATGAATATATTAATTATCCTTATAATGAATATATTAATGTCGATATGATAATTTACGTGTATTAATTCGAACATATTCAAAATTATTATATATAAATGATGTGATATATAATTAATTAATTAGTATTATATTATTATTAATAATTCCATGATCATAATATAGTTTTAAAGAAATAAAGTTAAAATTAATTTTTATAATATTAAATTGCTTAAGTGTCAAATTATAAATGAAACAATATAAATACTCATTACTTTCTATCGTATTAATGAATTAAATACATAATTGTGATAATTATTATTATTATTATTAATTATGATTATTCGATTTAGATATAATTATATACCTTAATTTATTAAATATATTATTATAGATATTAATTTATTAATAATTATTTAGTAATAATAATACTTCATTCCTTGTGCCTTATGTAGTATATTCAGTATTCAGGAAGTTTGTAAAGTTATGTGGAAAGCTTTCAGCTTATTTGTTATACTAAGTCCTCTCAGTAGATATATTTTAGTGTATAATAATAATATTCTTAATTATTATTATTAATTATATTTATTATCAAATTCTCAATTGTCATATGTTAATCTCATGAAAATATTATATGCTGATATAATTATTAATTAGAATTAAGAATTATTAACGTGGTACTCTTCAAACTAAAAATTTTCCTTCTAATATATAATGGTATTCTCGCAATATATTGATATTATTGTCCTGATTATATTAATGTTATAATATACTATTTATTTATGTATTGTAATTTTATTTATATTGTGAAATATTCTTGTTATATAATACATAATTTTATATATATAATACTCATGTGTATATTTTATATTAACTATAGATTATAAATAATTAGATATATATATATTAATGATAATAAAATTATTTAAATTAATTATTATATGACTACATATGCATTATTGGAGTTTTATAATATTATAAAAAGTTTATTTATTATATTATGAAAAGTTGGGGTTATTAAAATATGAGTTAGATGGATTTAGAGTATATGAAACCTCCATAAATAGAAATTATCAATTATCTAATATATCTGATTAAATATATATAATATATGTTGAATCTATTTAATTATTAATTGAGTAGTAAATTGTCAAAAATTATTGTTATTAATTTTATTATATTTTTCATATTATAATTTAAATATTTAATTAAATTTATAATTATAATATAATAATATTATTATATAATTGTAATTTATAAATTATATTATTATATTAATTATAATATAATTTAATAATTTAATATAATATAATAATTATAATAATGTTATAATTATTATTATTTATATATCCTTATATTAGTATTAATTTATTTTTACTGAGTGATTATTTTTCATGTCTTCATAATTAATTTAATTGTTATCTTTAACTATTGATTATTAATTCTTATATTATTATTAATATATTTACATAATTATATCTATTTTTTAATTATATGTACATTACATATTAGTTATGTACCAAGTTTTAATATAAATAGTATCATTGATAATAGTGAAACTATCCATTAATTATTCAGTTATTATTATTTAAATGTAATTCTATAGTCTCCACAAATGTGTCTCTAAAATGATGATCGCATCTATTAATTGTTCTCTCGATATAGACACATTAGTTATCTTTATATAATCATTGCGATATAATCCACTTAAATTATGGATTAGTATTATTATCCATTATTAGAATCAGTTGCTCTGTATAGTCAGTACTCTAACAGTGTGCTCATTGGAATGTCAGACATTTCTGGTTATGTGTGTGTTCCGATCAATGCGATGGTGTGTAATTGTATCGTTCTTTGGTTTCAGGCGATTAATAAACTCGCCTGAGGTAGTATTGGCTCGCATAAAAAGGAAGTACGCTAGGTGTTAATATTCTAGTTTTATCTTGATATTATTATTATGTGGTATATAATCTCAGTGCGTCTGGATTTTATTATTATTTAATTATTCTAATATTACATATCCTATTCTTGTCTACTTAAATTATCTCAATTATTTATTTTTATGAGGTATAATAATTGACTTATTATTGATCTATATATGTGATTATGTGCTCATTATATATATCTCTCGCTCTCTCTCATGATATTGGTAGTGGGAGGTGCTCACTATCATTATTTACGTAATTTCGGCCCGTAAAAGCGGCCTTATATATATTTTTATCACCATTTATATATTTATTTGTATAACCACCGACTCCTGCAGCAAGGTTAGGTACCTATCCCCATCGACCGCTCGGTAAAAAACATATTATTACTATTATGATTGAATTACCTAGATGGCCAATAGCTATGATTATTATTATATATCACTAATCTACATACAATTCTGTTAACCTCCTATTATTATTATTATTATTATTATTATTATTATTATTTTATTATTATTAATTATTTATTGTTATTATTAATATTATTATTTATATTATTATTTTTATTATTATTTTATTTTATATTATTATTATATTATTATTTATTTATTATTATAATTATTATTATTATTATTATTATTATTTTATTTATATTTATATTATTAATTATATTATATTATTATTATTTTATATTTTATGATTTATTAATTATTATTATTTTATTATTATTATTATTATTATATTTTATTATTATTATTATAATTATAATTATAATTTAATATTATTATTATAATTATTAATTATAATTTAATTATAATTATAATTATAATTATAATTATTAATTTAATTATATTATAATTTTATTATTATTATTATTATTATTATATTTATTTATTATTATTATATTATTATTATATATGATTAATTATTTTATTATTATTATATTATTATTATTATTATTATTAATTATTTAATTATTATTATTATTATTATATTTTTATATTATTATTATTATAATTATATTATTATTATTATTATATTATTATTATTATTATTATTATTATTATTATTATTATTATTATTATTATTATTATTATTATTATTATTATTATTTATCATTATTAATATTGTTGTTAGTAGTAGTAGTGGTGGTAGTTGTGGTAGTGGTGGTAATTGTGGTAGTGGTGGTAGTGGTGTTATTACTAATTTATTATTATTATTATTATTATTATTATTATTATTATATATTTATTATTTAATTATTATTATTATTATTTATTATTATTATTATTATTATTATTATTATATTATATTTATTATTAATATTATTATTTATATTATTATTAATTTATATTAATATTATTTTATTATTATTTATTATTTTATTATTTATATTATATTATTATTATTATTATTATTATTATTATTATTATTATTATTATTATTATTATTATTATTATTATTATTATTATTATTATTAATATTATTATTATTATTATTATTATTATTATTATTATTATTATTATTTATTATTATTATTATATTATATATTATTATTATTATTATATATTATTATATTATTATTATTAATATTTTTATTATTATTATTATTTATTATTATTATATATTATTATTATTATTATTATTATTATTTATTAATTATTATTTATATTATTTATTATTATTTATATTATATTATTATTATTATTATTATATATTATAATTATTATTTATTATTGTTAATATTTTATTATTGTATATTTTATTATTTATTATATATTATTATTATTATTATTATATTATTATTATATTATTATTATTATTATTATTATTATTATTATTATTATTATTATTTTTATTATTGTTATTATTGTTATTAATATTATTGTTGTGGTTTTAATTATTTTTAGATTCATTATTATTAAATATATTTCGTTTCAAAGGCACAACACTGTGTTGCATTTAGTAGACCCATTTCACATTACTAGGAAATTAATTTTTGGTTTTTTATAATTGATGTGATGTATTGAACAATTTTAAAATTTTTTTGACTATTAATCTAAAAATGTATGTTCATCACTGTTTATTTACTGTAAGTAAATGTATTTTTCATTGTATTGAATAAATTTTTTGAATTTTTATTATTATTATTATTATTTATTATTATTATTATTATTATTATTATATATATTATTATATTATTATATTGTTATTATTATTATTATTATTATTATTATATATTATTATTATTTATTTATTTATTTTTATTATATTATTATATTATTATTATTATTATTATTATTATTATTATTATTATTATTATTATTATTATTATTATTATTATTATTATTATTATTATTATTATTATTATTATCATTATTATTATCATTATTATTATTATTATTATTATTATTATTATTATTATTATTCTTATTATATTATTATATTTATTATTATTATTATTATTATATATTATTATTATTAATTTAACTACCTTTAACTATTATTATTATTATTATTTTATTATTATTACTTTATTATTGATAATTATTATTAATATTATTATTACCTCCTGCAAGCGATTACGTTTGTGAGAGGAGGACAACTAGCCAATATCTGGTTTTATCTTTCTAAGTTTCACCGATCATTAGTCCAGCACTCCTGCCAGCTACTCGAATGGATCTGTTTGACAGAAGGGATTGAATAAAGAGAGGAAGCTGTCCTTGGAAACCAAACATGCGGAGTTCAAAATCCCCATTTCCCCTCGTTATGTAATAAGCTATTTCAAGATCAAAAAAGACAATACCATGTACCATCCGCCAGTTAAGAATGCTTAACTGATGTCAAGTCCAGTCTTAGCAAGGGATCCTCGATCGAAAGATGTTTGCCGAAGCCAAACTGAAAGTTGGAAAAAGTCTGGCAACTCCCTTTAGTTTGCAAGTATGAAAAATCAACGAAATTGATTTATGGTAGTCAGCCAACTTCGGATCTTTCCCAGGTTTGGGGGTAAAGATTACGAAAACTGTTTTCCAAACAGATGGAAAGGAAGACTCGATGCAGGTCTTGCTATACAGATCCAGCAAGAACGATTGCAGAAGGGTGAATGTGACGGAGTACTATGTCCGAGATGATGCCTGGGCCAGGGGTACCGTCTTTAATATCCGCCAGTATAGTTAGATACTCTGTAAGTTTAAAAGACGGTTTTAGGTATAATCTTCCCCTTTCTTTGCTGAAAGTCTTCCTGTACAGTGTTAAATCTTAATTTTTGTAAAGCCTCTTTATAGCAAAAAGAGCTCGAGTAACTAGCAAAGCTATAGCCTAAGGTATGATAGGTATGTTATGACACGTTATGTTCTTAATTCAGGTAATGTTATGTTGAAATTATTAATGTTAAAGCTTTGTTATGTTAACATTATTCGTTGAATAGTGTGAGAGATAGTTAGGTTATGATAAATTTTTGGTAGGTTTTGGTAAATATTACTATGTCAATATTAAAATAACATTGATCAATGATTAATTATTATTTTTATGTTATAAACATATATACTATTCAATAATGTTTTGTAATACATATTAAATGTCACATGATTTTTAAAGTCTCTTCGTAAAATTATATGTTCAAATGGAACATCAGTTTATTCGTTTGTAAGGAATATTAGGACTATTGTTGTACATTATGTTCTTAGTTTAGATGCTATTGTATTAGTTTCACAGATGCTAAAACTTTGTTATGTTAGGGTTATTCGCTGCTTAGTGTGATAGTTCGGCTATGATAATTTTTTGCTGTTTTGTAAAATATTTCTATGATAATGTAAATTTAACTCTGATATTTTAGATATATGCTGAAAAAATGGGATTAGGTTAAGCTTTGAAAGATGATGATAGCTATTTTACCGATATTTATGTAGTGAATTTTGTTAATGTCAGCATTTTATTTCATACGTAATTTATGTTAGATATGTTATCTTTATGTAATTAGCATTAATAAAATAAAAGAGATTTTAATAAAATTTACGTTGTGATCATAAAAAATAACATTTTTATGTAATGTTTGTGCAGCATTGATACCTAAATATTTTTAATCACTTATAGTTGATATTTTTTTAAAAAAAAGTAAATATTTAGCATAAACAAAAAATGTTTTTAATAATTTTGTGTAATGTTTATCCAAAAAGCATATTTTATGTTACGTTGTACAAATAATTAGACAAATTATTAGTAATCCCATTTTTGAGCCATTTTATGAATAATAGTTATGTCAGGATTATTTTGAATAACGACGTCACATTAGGATGAATCGGTCATCAATTCCCATTGCTCCCGAGAGTAGAGTAGGCTACCTACCCATTGTTTACTAACATGAATTTTGACTCAGGGAATGTTTTTGCAATACAAAAATTAATTATTTTTTTGTCATTAAAAGGTTCTTGTCCATCATCTGAATCCATTTAAGCTTAAGCCATTTTTTTTATAACAACGTTTTCGAAGAAAATGTATGGTGCCAAGCATGCTTTTTTTTTTTTAAACAATGCGAAGTGAAATAAATTTTAAATATAAAAATAATATACGAAAATTGAGTAGAAATATATAATGGTTTTGATAAATTATTTTTATGTTCATACAAAGAACTTATTTTTTAATGCTTATGCATAATACATGTCCATATATAACGTAAAGCAGTAAGTCAGTGGATATGGCTGGGAATGGCATGGGGAAAGAGAGGGGGTATAATGTTTGCGCCATTTCTTTATATATATATATATATATATATATATATATATATATATATATATATATATATATATATACATATTATATATATTATTACATATATTATTATTATTATATATTACATATTATATTATATATATATATTATTACATATTATTAATATATATATTTATATATATATATATAATATATATATTATATACATATATATATATATATAATATTATATTATTATATATTATTATTATTATATATATATATATATATATATATATATAAACATATATATATATATATTATTATTATTATTATTATATATATACATATTATTATATATATATTATTATTACATATATTATATTATTACATATTATATTATATACATTTATTATTAAGTATATATATATTATATTATATATCCATATATATATATTATATATATATATATTATATATATATATACATATATTATTGTTATATATATATACACATATTATTATTATTATTATATATTAATATATACATATTATCTCAAACTTGACATAGAAATGTTTGAAGAAATATTACATACATACGGAAATCTCATTATTATTAATGTCATTACATGTTATATATATTATTATTATTATTACATATATTATTATTATTTCATATTATTATTATTATATATATATTATTATTATTATATATATTACATATTATTATTATTATTATTATTATTATTATTTATTATTAAAGATATTATTACATATTATTAGTTATACGTATTATTATTAATATTATTATTATATTATTATTATATATATTATTATTATATTATTATATTATTATTATTATTATTATTATTATTAATATATTACATATATACATATTATTATTATTATTATTATTATTTATTTATATATTATTATTATATTTTTATATATATTATTATTATTATATATATATATATTATTATTATATATTATTATTATTATTACATATATTATATTATTATTATATATAATATTATTATTATAAATTATTATTACATATTATATATATATATAGTTAAATAAAGCTATTGACGCCTTGTTATATTTATTGTTATAAAACCCTTGATTGCTATGAAACCACTTTATAAATAAAGTTTTTATTACATATCACTTCAGCAAGTGAGCCTGTGTTTATCTTTTTGCTCTCATTTTACTACTTTAATCTGTGTATTTGCAAGTGAATTTAGTTAACAAATTAGTGTTGTGTATCTAACTGTGTATTTTAGAAATTTGTGTACTTATTGTGATTATTTCTGTTATTAATTTGCTTTAGTTGAGTATTGGACCCAGTCAGTGTTAGGTTAACAATAGGCTAGAGTAGTAAGATATTTCCTGTATACTGTGTGTTTGCAGGTTTATTAGAATTATTAAATAGTTTTTCTGCATTTACCTATAGTCTTTAACAATTGTTATATTAATTTTGGGGTAATTTAAACTAAATTAAGTTTACCAGAGCCATAGTCTAAGTTAATTTGATAGTATTGGACTCAGTGTTTGATAGGTTAACCCTAAGCTAGAGTAGTTAAGAGATTTCCTGTATACTGTGTGTTTGCAGGTATATTTGAATTATTTATTAAATAGTTTTCTGTATTTAACTACAGTCTTTAACAATTGCTATATTAATTTTTTTTTGATAATTTAAATTAAATTAAGTTTACCAGAGCGCTATAGCCTAAGTTAGGCCTACCTTATAATTTTTATATATCCCTGGCCTAGGCTAAGCTAGATATAAGCTTGTTAAAATTTTTAACTTGTTCTAAAGATATTAGTTTATTTCTTTTTAGGCTTTGGTGATAGTTAAACTGTAGTTGGTAAAATAATAAGTACAGGTTAGTAAGCTAATAATAAATAAAGTATGTATGTCTGTGTGATATCTGTGGGACTGTAAGAGGTGAATATGTGAAAAGTTGCCCTGTTTGTTTTGAATGAAAAGAATATGTTAAGGAAGCAGATTGCAAGACTGAGTGAGAATGTGAATGAATTGAAAGATTTGGTATTTGAGTTGAGAAAGAGGGAAGTATTAGAAAAAAGTAAGTAGGACATGTTGAGGCGAAGAGGGAGCGGGATATAGGGGGTAGATAGGAATAGTGATTCACCTAGGCATAGGAAGATGAGGGGGAAAAGGATAAAGTAGTTAAAAATAGGTCAGATGAATATAGAGTTACAGGAATTAGAAATAATAGTTTAAAGATGAGGATCAAAAGTCAATCAGCCTGTGACCTGCATAACAGGTTTGACTGTCTTCCAGATGGGGAGGGATCTGAGTGCCAATGGTAATGTTGAGTTTTCTGAAGGGAAGACTGAGGCATTGCTAATTGGAAACTATGATATGATACCTAGATAGGACTTTTCAAAATAAGTATAAAAGGAAACAAATGCGAGTATGCTTTCCAGGTGCCAGAGTGAGTGATATCGTGGATAGGATAGATAGAGAAATTGATTCTACAAATGTTGATTCAGATGTGATTGTGCATGTGGGTACAATGATATAGGACAGATATAGGTCAGAAGAATTAATAGCAGATTATAGGAGATTGATTCAGAAGATGAAAGCTAGTGGAAGAAGGTGCACGATTCTGGGATTTTACCTAGGTTAGGTGCAGGTCAGGAATGGGGGAGTAGGGCTTTAGGTGTAAATGAAAGGATTAGGAATTTATGTTTTTCAGAAAATATTAGGTTTTTGGATTTGTGGAGAGATGGATAGGGATCTTTTTGCAGCGGATGGAGTTCACTTGAGTCGTAAAGGTGTTGAGCTTTTCAGCACCAGTTTGGACTTGTTTAGCAAAAAACTAAGTAAAGTTGGGGGTGATGGGCTAAATCAGGATACAAATAATAGCAATGGTAACGGTTTTAGTGGTGATATAAATAAAACTAGTGTTGTTACAGACTCAAATAAGGAAGATAGCAATAAAAATAGCAGCATTTCGAATATAAAATGCTTTTACACAAATGCTCATAGCCTTAGAAATAAAAAAAAAAGCTGATTAGTTATACCATAAATGAGAATCTTGACATTATTTGCATAACTGAGGCATGGGTTAATGAAGAATTATATGGAGACTCTGTTCAGGAATATGAAATAGACGGTTATTCACTTTATTTATACCAGCGTAGAGGAAAGAAGGGTGGGGTGTGGCGCTTTATATTAAAAGCAATATTCAATCTGTATTAATGAATGACTTTAAAACTAATCATGATATTGAATCGGTATGGGTAGATATCCTTGTGTTCAATAAATCATATAGAATAGGGGCATTTATAGACCCTCCTGGCCAGAGTCAAGAATTAGACTCAGAAATTGTAAAAGAAATTGAGACAGCATGCCACAGTAAAGAAAAAGGTATAGTCATAATAGGTGATTTTAATTTTCCTGGCATTCAATGGACTTTGTCTAATATGGACCATAGTAGTTCAGTATTTATAAATTGTATACTAGATAACTTTTTGAGCTAGATGGTCCATGAACCCACAAGACACGATGTACTATTAGACTTAATATTAACTAACGATAAAAGTATGGTGGGCGAGGTTAGAGTTGAGGAGAATTTAGGACTTAGTGACCATAATATAATTAGATTTATTATGAATGATATCTGGGCCCAAATTGAAAGTTAATAAGGAAAAGATCTTAGATTTTCGAAATGACGATTTTACCAAATTACGAGACATGCTTAATATAACTGACTGGGATTAAGAATTTAAAGACCAAAACTGTTTTATCATGTGGGAACATTTTAAGCAAATTTTAATGAATATTCAGTCAATATGTTTTAAAAATAAACCCATTAGGGTGGCGAAGAGAAACCTGTTTGGTGGAATAGAGAGATAAGATAAAAATTAATGAAAAGCGTAGATGTTTTAAATTATTCAAGGGTAGTAATAGGAAGATGATTAGAAAATTATAGGAAAATAGAAACGAACTTAACCAGTCAATGTAAGAAAGGCAAAGAGAGAGGCATAAATTAATTTGCAGTAGCAAGGAATAGTAATAAGGACCTGGAAGAAGTTTTTTTAGCTTTTATAAATTTAAAAGTAAGAATAGGACAATTGGTCCAATTAAATTGATGAAAAATTTAGAGTTCAGATAAGTGAGTTGGTCAACATTTTCAATGCTTATTTGCTTCAGTGTTTACTGAGGGAACATTAGATAATAGTTTGGAGACCAATAGTTCTTGTATGCATGTAACAAATAGACTTACAGAATTTGAATTTGACGTAAAAGATATTTAACGTTTATTAGACCATATTGATCCAGGTAAAGCTGCAGGGCCTGATGGGATATATGGGTAGAATTTTGAAAGAGGGTAGTATCAGCATTTGCAAAGGCAATTGTATTGATTTTTAAGATCTATAAATATTTGGTGAGGTACCGATGACTGGAAAACAAAAAAAAAGCATGTTGTGCCTATTTATAAGTGAAAGGTAGTAAGGAAGATTTGGGAAAATTATAGGCCAGTTAGTTAACATCTCTGGTTGTAAAGGTTCTGGAAAAGTTATTGAAAAGTCATATAGAGAAATATTTAGAAGATAAGGTATTGTATGACCCCAGCACGGTTTCAGAAAGGGTAGGCCATGTTAGACAAACCTTTTAGAATTTATAGCACATTACTGACTGCATTGACCGAGGAGATCCAGTGGATATTGTATATTTAGACTTTAGTAAAGCTTTTGATAAAGTTCCCACATAAGGCTGATGAAAAGTTATTGCAATGTGGTATAGGTGGAGTGGTACATGGTTGGATTAAAGAGTGGTTGTGAAATAGAAAACAGTGTGTACAACTAAATGGGAATAAATCATCATGGAAATAGTGAAGAGTGGTGTCCCACAGGGTTCAGTGCTGGGGCCACTATTGTTCCTCATATATATAAATGATTTAGACCAGGACTTAAATGCAAGGTTTCTAAGTTTGCAGATGATACTAAAGTGGCCACCTCAGTTAGAAATAGTGAAGGTTGCATAAAGATTCAAAATGATCTTGATAAACTTCTTGGGTGGGCAGATAAGTGGCAAATGAATTTAATAGTAAAAAGTGTAAGGTTCTTCACCTAGGTTACTCAAATAAAAGTTTTAACTACAATATGAATGGGGATTGGCTTGAGTCTGTGGACCAAGAAAAAGATTTAGGTGTGATTATAAGCAGTAATTTGAAAGTAGCTTATCAGTGTTTGGAAGCTAGAAATAAAGCTAATAAGATGATGGGCATAATAAATCGCAATGTTGTTTACAAGAGCAAGGAAGTAATAAGTAAACTGTATAATAGCTATGTTAGGCCAGTAATAGAGTATTGTGCACAAGTTTGGGCCCCTTATTTAAAGAAAGACTTAGATATGCTAGAGAGAGTGCAACGTAGAGCAACAAGGATGATTTCTGGTTTTGAGGGTAAGAGCTATGAGGAGAGGCTGAAGGAGTTAGGAATGTTTTCTGTAGAAAGGCGATTTCTCAGAGGGGACATGATACAAGTCCACAAAATATTTACATCTATTGATAATACAGAGACCAATAAATTTTTCATAGTAGAACATGGACAGGTGACCAGGGGGCATAATAGAAAATTAAGAAGAAAGCATGCCATCTTGGTATAAGAAAGCATGCATTCAGTAATAGGGTTGTTAAATTTTGGAATAGTCTGCCAGAGGAGGTTGTTGAGTGTGACTCGATTGCAACATTTAAGAAAGGGTTAGATTCCTTTATGGATGGGTTGGGTATCATATAATATATTGACGAAGCCAAATTGGCGGGTTTTTAGTTATAGTAGTTATTAATGTTAGATGGCATGTGCGAACATAACTTAGTTATTAATGCATGTGGATGGTTTGGGTATCATATATATATGTCATTAGTTTTGACTAAGCCAAATTGGTGGATTTGTAGTTACAACAATTTGACAAGCCCTAGGGTGCTTTGTGGATTTGCATGAGCATGTTTGGGTAGTGGGTTGACTGGGACAGTCTCGATAGGCCCATGTGGCTTCTTACTGTCTCTATATTCTTAATGTCTTAATGTCTTAAAGAATCGCATATATAAAAATCAGGAAAATATAAATAAATAAATAATTGCTTAAATTTCGAGCTTACGTTCCCGAGGGAATGGGAACCTTATCAAGAAGATACGATGGTGGTAAAGGAGTCAAAACTTTTGCGAAAATCCTGATGATGATTATTTTTCTAGTTGGTTATTAAAGAATGGAAGAACGAAGAGGTATTCAGTGCGGCGTTCAATATGGTGTCAATAATTGTATCACCGGGAAGGCGGTTGAAATTTGGAATATTTTTTTTACAATAAGATTCAGCTATTTTCCTGTAGTTTTGATTGTTAATATGTGCTATTGCTGACATTTGTGAGATGTTTACATTTTGGTTTTGTGTAGAACGGTGCAATGTTAGGGGGTAGTTTTGATTATCGATACGGAGGTCATATGTGTGTGTTGGTATTTTCGTCTTGTAAGATTGTTGGTTTCTCCTATATAAACTGAGTCGCAGTTACTATAGGGTACCCTGTACACAGCTTGTTCAGAGGGAGTGTGAGGTTTGGGGGGGGCAGGATTTTTTTGAGTGGGAGTTTATTGGAAGGTACAAGAGTAATGTTAGGGAAGAGTTATTTTTATCTATGTGGTTGGAATGTGAGGAATGAACTATTTTTAAATTTTAATTGAAAGATGCAAATATAAGTAATAAAAAATGAGAAAGATTTAAATATTATTTTTTCAATTAACTGTGATCTCTTCCTCCTCGCTCTCCTCTTGCATTCTGAACTGGGTCATATTCCTTTTTATAAAGATAAATTTTTCAAAATTGCTGGATGACATGGCTGCCCTCTTTGGTCTTAGAATGTCAGAGCTTTGACTAAACACCTCTCCACGGCCGCTGAGCTGGATAATGGGGTATTATGCTTATAAGCAAGTCCACCCAGACTTGGTATTCTAATGGGAAACAGGTTTGTGTGAGAGGGGTACTGTGGTGAATATTTATTGCAGTCCAGCTATCCAAGGTTTGTCCTAACTTCTCCTCCATATATAGTACATATATATATATATATATATATATGGTATGGTACAGCAGTATAGTATATATATATATATATATATATGGTTGCTATATATGTATATATTGGAAGGGCGCACGAAAAACGCGAAAGTACTTCACGATAAATGCGAAAACGGTTAAACACCCAATTATAACTGAACGAAGTACAATG